>JAWQRO010000123.1:0-54178 GCA_033557835.1 Helochares maculicollis
ATAAAATGTGAAGATTGACCTCTACATTAGATGAAAACAATAATAAACCGTTTATTTAATGCAGAGCACGAAGTTATCCACTGCCATATTAAAAGTGGATATGGAATTATTTTCAAGTCGACGTACTCGTTTCATTTTATGGTGCGTTCTGTGGGTAAATATCGAGGATCCTTCGTATCCTTGGCGCGGTGTAGCGTGCACTAAGGATTATTATACATTTTACTAATAATTTATATCAATCGATTCGTTTGATCATCATCGTTTTTTCTACTTTCTTAATTAAGCAGAATACTAGAAGGACCGGAATGTAATGTTTCTGCGGTTGTCGATTTTTGTCATTTATCAGCTTGTTTTGAACTTCAAATACGTGCCAGAAACCTTAAATATTTAGTCGTAAATAATAAAAAACTAAAAATTTTAAATTTGTTTCTTCAATTTAGGGTCAAATGGTCCGTCATGTACTAAAGAGATATACTTATAGTCGATATTGAATGCTTTTTGAGTCCCACAAGTATAGTAAAGCAACGGTTGCTATCAAAAACATTTTTTTTTTACCCATGAAAGTTAGAGGTTCATAAATACAAAACTCGGTTTGCTAACTTTAAATCCGGTAGTTTTGATTTTTCCAACTCGTACCGATCGGAAAGATCAAAATGTTTTTAGCAGTAAATTCTTGGTTTCTGCATTACAATAATGTATCCTCACACTACGTTGGTAATTCTAAGCTAATTCACCATAAATTCCAGTTATATCACTTCGCAACCCCCTATTCGCCAGGTTTAGTTCTTTGTGACTTCTAGATCTTCGTGTCGCTCCGAAAACATCGTTTTGAATCAAACGAAGAAATTCAAGCCAAACAAGGGTCTGAAGAACATTTCCATAATACAGTAGTATTTCTGATGTGATTGATGAACCTGGTTTCATCAACTCATGAAGGACATACTTGTGTCAAACACTTACCATCAGCTTCCAAGGATGAATGTTATACTTTCGAGTTTTAGTCATTCATCCTTGTCTAACCACTGTTTTCTTATTAGAAATGACGATTCGCATCAAAGAAGGGGTCAGATATATGACGTGAGAACAAAATCAAACGAGCTTCCAAAAGCTTTGGTGTTTGCTTTTCATTTAGTTGCTCTAAAACTTATCCAACTATTTCTATTTACCGATTCGAGTTAGAAGAGTTAATATTGAGACTCGACGATGATATTTAGTTCATTGTTGATTTTTGATTTTGGATAACGGCGTGTCTCATTTGTGTACTCAAAGCTACCTGTACGAAATTTAAAGAACCATTTGGAGATACTGTCTGCCGCGCAGTAACAAGATTTAAATACACTTAATATTTCCTTCAGTTTACAGTTCCGTGGTTCCACGTAAAAAGCCATATTTCGTAGTAGTACCAATTTGTAACTGTTCCAACAAAAGTTTAAAACGATGTTTAATATTTTTGGAGTTTATAATAATATCTTCATAGTATATAGATAAGATATCTAATTTTCTAAGAAATTCTCAAATATCAAGTCAATGTCAAATATTCACCTATTAAAGTTGGCAATTCAAAACTACAAATTTCTTCCTTGGCGACCTGATAGTATTGTGGATTGGAAACAAACCATGATGAGCAATTGATCCTTGAAGATCTAAAATTTACTAAAGCTATAAGAAAGGCCGGCGAATTACCAGAGCTCCAATTTTGATGGAGCGAGCAAACAGGAACTCATGAATCTCATAATATAACTTTGGTGAGTAGTAGAGTGGAGTTACGGCATGCGTTAGCGTCCACTAGTAGTAGATAGTAAGTAGTAGTAAATTGGTGCCAAGTTAGAGCCAAACAGCAAAGCGAGCGTACCAGAAGCAGCAGCAGTACAGGCCACGCACGGCAACATATATACATACATATGTGAGTGAATCAGAAGATTCTGTAAATAAAAGCGGACAGGCGTGCGCAGAGATCGCAGACTGTTTGGTATTGCTTCTGTAATGTGTTGTGCTATTTTAGGGTGTCTGGCTTGGTTGCCAACTGCCGCCCTGACACACATCATCATTATACCACCCTCTGGCCACTTAGCACACTCTTATGCAGCAGTAGCAACTGCCATTGTCGACTGATAGGTGCCGACAGAAATAAACAAAATGCACTCGTATTGCAGTTGTTGATTCAACAACCCTAGTGATGCCAGTGCCAGGTTTTCCCCTGCTCTTCTCACCTCATCAAATCACAGGCACAACACTTTGTTTTGCTTGGTGAAATCCTCGCTCGCCTTTTCCACTTCTTCTGCTTTCTGTCAAGTATTTAGCACTCACCACCACTCCTATTTTATCTCCTCAGGGCTTTACCCTCATCACTTTGTAATTTTCCAGTATTAACGAATGATCAACTAAACAGCTATTCTTTGAAGCCCTGTAACATTGGCCTTTTTGTCATTGCTTCAATGAAGAGTCACCGAATATTCTTTCGCGTCGTTTTACTGCTACAACTACAATTATCCTCCATTTTAAATCTAAAGGACCCATGTCGTCAAGCCCACATTTTTTAAATGCATCAACGGATAATATGCCTTAGGTTCTCCTTGAGACGTCCATATAAAAGAATGGGAACTATTATCGTATGCATTATTATAAAGTGCACATTTAGCATTTGCGTATCTTCAGAGCGTAGTAGAGACGTCTCGCGAAGAAAGATGTCAATGAAACTTATATGCAACGCACCGAATCTGAAGTGCAATATCGAATCAAGAAAAAATATAACAAATCAGTCCGGAGATAAACAAATAATTAGCAATGCAATCTGCGCGATGATCCCGCCGTTGACATAAATGTGTATCTGTTGAAATTTGCGCTGTATATGCGCCTCAGTAGCTCTCAGACGATGTTACACTTTCGGTTGTGGGATTGACTGAGTCAATTTCATGAAAAGGACATCCAGCTAACGCTGACTGCCATGACGCATGCACGCACGAGAAAATTAAATAAGCGAGTGATTAACAGTTTTACCAGGTAGGCACAAAAGAAACTTTATATTACGTGCTATAAAAGGCTTATACATACAAACAAAAGGCCATTGTCGAATGCAAATTTCAAAATTGCCAGTTCAGTCGATAGGTTGGTTGGTTGGTTGGTACATCTCTGGGATAATAGAAAAATGATCAACAAAGATGATTGTTAAAAAATTGGAATTCCGATGTTGTGTCGACTGCGAACTCGCACTGTCCACTGAGTTACCCGGTTTTCCATTTACAGTGATTCTTCCCATATATGATATACCTGATCTTTATGCTTATATAGAGTTTAAACCAAATGTGCATTGGAAGGCAGTTTTGACTTAAGGGCCTTGTAAGGTCATCTCTATAATACTTTCTTTTCTTAATCAATTTATCGACGACCAGCGATGCGATCGACATATTGGTGGCAGACGTTTCAAAATTCGACGATATTAATATGTTAAACTGAAAATTGATACCCGTGCATCTTTACACACAATGATAAAAGATACACCTTCGCTTTGATAGATTGCAGTTTTTACATACTGCTATCATTTGTAATGTATTCATTGAATTATATGATATTTGATATATGTATATTAATTTGCGTTTGTAGAATATGAGTCTTAAAGTTACAAATTTTATGCATGGTTGAAATAAGGGCACTCTCGAACAATGGATAAAATCGCTGCTTTAAGTACATAAAGTACATACTATACCTACGTAAAGAAATAATTCACCGTTAAAACGTTTAAGTGATGTCTCGAATAGAACAATAAACAAGTTCAAAGAAAGAAGAGTAGAGGAGCTCCGTCAGGACGCGGATGGTCTGCCGATCGGTCGGAGGCAACTACCAGATGATTGTATGAATCTGTTAACATGTGTGTTTATTTGTAAATTATTAAGTCGTGGTATTAGAATAGCAGAGCATCCAGCATAAGTTAAGGCGAAATTAAAATGGGCAAAGCGTTTTTGCGTACTTGCAAAATGGTGACAAGTTTTCGGTGGGTTTGATGACCTTTTTCTCGAAAACTTCTGTCGCAATTAATCTTCTTTGCCTTACTTTTCCGGGAGGTTCACTGCTGAGTCTAACAGACTCCGCGAACTTTTTTCTCTGTAGGATCTGAGACTGCTTCTTTAATATCTCTATGAAAATTAATTAAATCGCAGTTATCTCGGTTATATATGGAATGAAATATTGCAGTGAGGTTTTGAAATAAACTGAGTTAATTTTTTCAACTATTTTCTCGCAAACAGGCCCAGATAATTGTACGAGTGTTTTGGTGTCATCTTGGCTTTAAAAAGTAATGGTTGAACTATTTTATACAAAGTTCAACTTCATCATCGAACAGTATTTAGAGTCTTTACAAATATTTTTTAATCCGTATCCTTTTATTCTCTGTATATACGCAATAATCTCCTATCTCGGACATGTCATGTGAAAATTCGTTGTAATTGTAATGGTAAAGTATTCTGGAAACCCATGCTTACATGATAAAATATTTATAAGCTTATACAATATATTTTTTAAATGTATCTAACCCCTTTAGGATTTCTTAAGGACTCAAGACATAAAAGTTTTGTAATAACTTGTTTATTTGTACATTTCGGCAAAATTGCCACCATCTATTTGTAGTTACATGCTTAAGCATATCAACTATGAGTATATTGTGATCTGTTATCAAGTGCTAATGTAATTAAAAAAAATAGACGATTGCGGTCTTGCAGACACATTTAAAGATAGCTGATATTTTTTTTTGATTTTGTTGTAATTGGTTCATAGATATATAGATTTAGTCATGTTACTCAGTATAGTAGATGTTTAAGATGTATTAACCTATTACTGACTGCAGAAATGAAAATTATAGCGTTTTCATAATAGTGAAAAATCATTGATGATGATTAGATTGAAATACAAAATCCTAAAATAAAAAATAAATAGAAAAGGAAAAAAATTAAGTCTACACGAGAAATATGGTCTACTAATACCACTATATAGAGATATTTTTTTTACTATTGCCATGTCACAGAATAGTTTTAATAACATTTAATTTTTTTACGATTGGACGATAAATTTACTAGAGAAGGAAGAAAATTTCAAGAAAAATTAGTAGCCAAAGAGACATTTGAAATCTGTTTATTTTTATTGCAATCCTATCAATCATAGTTGATGAGTAGGTAATTCCTTTTAGATGAAAATGTCCGTTCAAGCAATATATAAAGTCAAAGCCAGGTAACAGACGAAAATCAAGGCATTAGTGTTGTGCCTAGTTTAGAGATACCGTATCGTGACGGTAGTATATATTAGAATCGTATACTTGAACATTTAATGCACACATACAAAATTAGTAAGTACTTTATGATGCTCTACAAATAGCACATGGGCTGAGAAGTCTTTAACCTAACAATGAAAAAACGTTTTTTGAATGAAAATATGGTCTTATTCTTAGATATAATCTCCAACTAGAGCAATGCATTTGTTATAACCAGTACAGCTGCTAATTAAACTATGCGGGGCCCTTGCGTTTGTTTTGTTATTATGAGCATTTAAGGGTTAAACAAAATACATCGATAACGTACTATATGTATCAGTATTGCAGTATAAGATTTTTCTAATTTAGCAAGAAAAGCCTGTAAGGCTTCATCAATTATACATTTTTGATTTATAGTCAGAAAAATTCCAACTGATCGTTGTTTATAATGCATAATTTATTTAATTTCATTTATCTCCACACATTTTCCTTTGACAGATATTGGGTTGCATTACGAAAACAGCTTGGGAAGTTTATGTTTATTGTCACATTGTACTAACTATTGCGTTGTCCAAAAAGTTCGTCTAGATATTCGATCAGAACGACCACGTCGATTGAAAATATAAGACATGTGTCTAAATTAGTAAAAGCCAAGACAACAGGAAGCTTTAGAAACATTTAGGCTACGACACATTCATTTTTGTCAACTTGATATGCCTTTGCACGTGGGTCAAAAAATGAAAGTGGATTTTAGGCATTTAATGAATTTCTTTTACGAAAGATAGCAATTTCAAGCAAGCCGCAAATAAGGTGCTGACGACAATGATGCTGCAACTGTAAAAATTGGGAGGAAGTGGTTTCTTAAGTTTAAATCTGTTGATTCCCGCCTTAAAGATACATAATGTCTAGGAAAAGACACCAATAGAGTTGAATACCAAATTCAAATACTGGTTCAGAATAGCTTATACTAAATGATTAGTTAGATATGCAAAAATCCACGAACAAGCGCGGCGATAAATTGACTACAGTATTCCTTAACGGACATCATTTGAATAAAAATGCCCATAGATAACAAATTTGAACCGTTTCTTCAGAACATTGCGTAGCTTCATGTGTCTTTGATAGCTCAATAAAAGTGAACTTTTGAATCTTCTAAGTTCCAATTTTCATCCAAAGTATGCACATTCCGGAATACTCAACAGTGAATGTATAAATTAATACTGTAAGATGAGTTTTAAAAGTTCTTATTGAATTTCCATTCTATTATTAATAGTTCTAATGTCACAAATATTTAATTTCAAAATGAAATTTGCATATGAAGTTATTATCTAAGATTTCATATTTCAATCAAGTTTGATTCTAAAAACTATTCCAACTTAACAAAATTTAACACAAAAACAGTTTGGGCGGAATAACAAATAGTTGAACTTAAAGAAAAAATACTTAGCTGTATAAAAATCCATATTTTTATTTCAATAAAAACGGTAATTATAAATTTGGACCTGCAATTGTAACCAATGTATTAAGTTTAGAAGTTCTTAGGACAAACAAGTCGAAGTTAACGTTGTGCGCAAATATTATTTCAACGAAATCTACTTAATAATGCACTAGGACGGTGTTGTTATGCACAGCTCAATTAAAAATTAATTATTTAAAAAATATGTGTGCTTCCACTTTATAAACAATGGGTGTACCGCATTTTTCCCAACAAAAATAGAACTCCAGCATAAAAATAGCTATCCTCATATTTGACGTTAATCTGCGGTTACAAAAGCTAATGGTATAAATGGTGCCAAATCATAAAATTATGAATACTCCAAGCGACAATGCAACACACATTTTGCCTTTTTAACATGTTTATTGGCAGCCGCATATTTTCTTTAGTTATGCCATTCTTTTTAGTATTCTCAGCGCCAAAACTAAAATATTTCAAATGCGATTTTACATTTTAAAGACTTTACAAAATTTTATATATTTTTATATATATACACATTTCAAGCTCTGTTGTTATTTGGACATAATTTTATTTATAAGCTACATGATTCCATTGCCTCCAGATGATGGGAGCACAAATGACAGGAAAATGAGATGATCTAATATATTTAAAGTACAAATTCGGTTTATTTTCAATAGACAAACAGAATTTGCGATAGGTTTTAATCTCTGTTTTTCTTGAAAAAATTGCAGTTGAAGCGCATCGAATGCAGTTCCTACACAGTTGAAATTCATAGTTATGATTCAAAGCAAGAAAATTGGATTTTTTCGGATTTTATCAAGCATCTGTGATCTCATAGTATCTTTAGTTGAAAAGTAGATATTCTATGATAACACCAAGAACGTCGTAAAAAATATATGGAAACGTCCAAGTGGAATATTTAGCACACCCGCTGTATTCTCTAGACATTGCTCCCACTCGTTACTGGTTGTTTCGACACTTTACCGAATCACCGATACTCTTCTACAGAAAACGAAAATTAGTTTGAAATTGAGATTGCCACAAAATACCAGACATTTGTCTTAGTCAGCGATTGGTAATGCTTTCATTATCCAGTTTTTTAGGTAAGGATTATTGTCTGATTACAAAGAGGAGTCGAAAATCAAAGCCTAACTCAAGAGCATAGAGATGAAAGTAAACGTAAATAGATGAGAGATTTATAAATCTGCCACCTCTACCTACCTGTAAAATCTATTAATGAGACGTTTGATCGGTCGCGTGGAGCAACTAAGGTAGCCCATTATGAAACCTTGTTTATGAGTATAAATATCCATCTACTAATAATTCGCGCACTCCAGTAACACAGATATCAGAAAAACTGTCCTAAATTTTAGCGATTTTGACGAGAAGTTATTTTAAAAGTAACGAAGCAGATGTTGCGATTGTGGAATCACCTCAGAACGTAGATATTGAAGTTTTACTTGCAGCAGCAGTAGCAACAGTAGCGGAAAAAAAGGTTGGATCGAAAAGATTTCAAGGTGGTCCAAGCGCATGAATAGCTCAATCGAAGAGAGTGACAGTTCGATTGTGACGATTGTGAGGTTGTAATTAGATGAACTGTAAGTGTAATACGCGCCGCACATCTAGGATAATGATCCCAATTATCGGATTTGCACATAATGTGTCACACACCGTTGGTCGCGGCTGGGCACGGCGACAAGGCCGTGGTCTACCGACCCATGGTATACCCATACCATACCATCATTCCCCGATGCCTGTCTGTACATTACCATTTTATTTAGAGCAAGAGAAAAAATCGTTTTGTTTGTATATATAAAGATCAAATTTAGAACTGAAAATAATTACGTGATGAGTTTTCATGTTCATTAAGAAGGACGTCTAATAAACGCAAAGGAGAAAAAAAGCGCCAATTACAGTCAACACATTATCAGGGCAAATCAACACTGAACTTGGCAAAAATTCAGACGAGTTGGCAAAGTGCATCGAGGCGATGCGATGGATGGATGAACGGACGAATCACCAGACGAAATCTTGAAGCGTTAATTAAAAAGTTTTGTATACACCCCAACAGTTTAAATTAATTGTAGGAATGAAAACCATGACGAATGACGACTACCTATGTGGGTATATATATACTCGTATGATATATAAATATTAATTGTCTTGACTTGTCTGCATATAATGCAATAATTTAATTATAATTAAATGCAAAAAAGTGCCCCTACAAACGCACTCACCATTTGCAAGTTTATGCAAGAGTGACGTGACAATCAACAGAATCGTGTGAACTCCACTGACGCTCACCGTTTTTGTTGCTGCTGTTACCTTTATTCGATGGA
This sequence comes from Helochares maculicollis, assembly GCA_033557835.1. NCBI lineage: Eukaryota > Metazoa > Arthropoda > Insecta > Coleoptera > Hydrophilidae > Helochares > Helochares maculicollis. The sequence continues at coordinate 9,032 of JAWQRO010000123.1, forward strand.
TCTATGAATTGGGAATAATCGTACTGTTACGGTTGCATCCTAATCGATTTAATATGAAGGGCACGGGTGACATGGAACTCTGGCTGCTGCTTCGGTATATAGATAGACTGGCCTTAATTAAAAGTGATCTACTTTGATGATGATGGCTTCATGATTTTCACGAAACTGCTTCTGTCGCTCTTAATTGCTTCATATATGACATTGGCGTGCCAATTTGAGTTAATTCAATAAAAGATTGTGTCCTGTACGCCCATATCTCGAAAGCACAGGCTCGCCCAACAGGACAATAGTTCGGAATCGTCTCTTGTATCTACATAAATATTTCAAATGCCAATCTTGAACATGAACTCTAAGCAGATATTACGTAGGTGTGTTATGCAAAATGATGTACGTATTAGTGACACTGCGAAGAAGAATTGGTTTTTTTAAGCGAGCAAACTTGATGTATGCAAGTAGAGAGAGTAAGAGAGAGAGAGAGAGAGAGGCGACATAGCGAGACAGGATTTATGGTTTTTAAGCATAATTGCTAAAAAATAATGAAAAAGTTTTGGATACCCAGGCGTATTGTTTTAAATCTTTAAAATACATTATTTGCAACGGTTCTTAGTTTTGCGAAACTTTTTTGCAGTCACTTCCCTTCGCTTTTATTTCGAGAGAAGTTCGTTGCAGTCAAATGATTTTCTGCTACTGTACATTTTATGAAGAGAAACCATTTATTTGAACGCTTAACTTTTAAAGAATATCAACCGAAAAAATTAATAGCACAAGCAAAGTGTTCCTCATGATCAAAATACCATCTGTATACCTTTTTTTAGCATTTAGTTTTGCAATATATTCACTAGAGAGTAAAAATTAGCTTTTTTGTTAGTATTAAAAATGCAATTATTTCAAAACAAAATAAAATAACTTATTAATAAAAGTATTGCCTACCACTACCTTTCCCATCTTTCAGGTAATTTTCGAATTCGGTCTCGTAAAAATGACTCAGATTGTCTAGCCAATTTAGAATTTCAGTAAAAGAGAGCCGGCGACCTACCAAATTACATTTAATTCGAGGGAAAATTAGTAATCAGAAGGGGCAATGTTCGGCGAATACGGCGGATGCGGTTTACGAGTTTCTAAATAGGTTTTTTTGACTTTTACGACATGAGGTCAAGATAATTACTTCGTCTTGTCATTGTTCGTGTTCCGATCAGTTTCCTCATAAGTCATGGCTTACCCGAATAAATTTTAGCCTATTCCATTCGTTCGTAAAACATTTACTTATGATACAGTCTTTTCGATTCCACCAGATACGAAACATGAGTTTCAAATCATGAACATTTAGTATTGATGTTGATGATGATATCGACGGTAACGGATGACCGCGCATAGCGTAGTATTTTTCCTCCTCTCCAGCCACAGACTGTTGTATAAAAAATGTTTTGCTATTAAACTAGCTGTTCGCAAAAATCGCTATTCAACGCTTTTTGGCTTCAGTTCATAAGATACTGCTTTTGAATCCTTCTTATCGATTTCAATTATGCGGAAACTGCTTGTTGAGTACCTTCCAATGTATCTGCAAGATCTTTTTGCATTTCAATTGCATCTTCATCGAGTAATGTCCGAAATTGTTTGTCTTCGCATTTTTTGGCTGTTTAAAGCGACGCTTGTTAAAACAACTATTTTTAAAACTTCCAGACCATGCTTTCATAAGCATTTTATTCGATTCAGCTACATTTTTTTCAATAAAACAAAATAATTTGTAGTCACAGTAATTTTAATAAAATTTGTATCTGTTATGTTCATAAAAAATATCTACGATCTTGTGATCGTATATACGTTATGATCTTTAAAAACCATTTTCGATTTTTCAGCGACAGATTAAATAAAACTCATCCTATTGGGCATGTAAAAATATATTAACGATAAAACCACTGCTTGCAAAATTAATTTAAGTGAACCGCCAAATCGTGCAATAGAAATCGATAATTCATAACGATTTTAATTTAAATTGGAGAAATTCGGAGCAAAGTGGAAACTTACAAGTGGATTAGTGCAAATTTCGCAATTTACACCTACGAATTTATTCTTGGTATACGCTCCTCCTATACAGTACATCAAGTGTATGGAATTACAATTTTAAACTAAAATTTACCGATTTATCAAAGGTTTTTAGCGCCCCCAATGGGCGATACAAAGTTGAAACTTAAATATTATGCTAACCTGTAATGTAAGCAAACTTTGTTGTGCATAAACACGGTTTATATTTAATAAAGTTTACTTAATATTAAATCAAGAGCTAGAATTAAATTTGATCGCATCCTGATGCGTGGAAGAAGCTCATTTGCTTTGTTCGTACGATTTTTTATCCAATTCTTACGTATTGTTGAAATTTCACAACGTCGAGCAAGCTCTTGAATCCTGAAATCCCAGTCCATTCGATAAGGACATTTGCGAAATACAATCATTTCCTAAAATATATTTAGATAAAGTGCACATCAAACGATTTAATCGAAAAGGAATCCCCATCATAGGCGAACCTTGATTATCAAATTTTATCTATGGCGCCTCTTATCGTTCAGTACATCGAAATAATTATTTTGAATGAAACATTCGCGTAGGTTATTGAAAAGGTATAGTTTCTCGAAAGTGATTCGTTTAATACGCGTTTACATTCACATATAGATAATAAGCCATTTAGTGCAAGATAAGGGAGGTGAGAAGGAAAATTGAGCCCAACTAAGCGATATTTACAATTATTACTAAAGGTGAAGTGAAATGTCACGTATTTTCCAATAAAAGCAACGATATTTTATGACGGCAATGAACTTTAAAACGATCAGGGAGTATTCACAAGATGATTGATTAAGAAAGTCGCCCACTTACTATATATGCCACTACACAATTGAAAGACCACAGAAATTATTGACGTGAAAATTACTGACGAAAATTCAAAACTACTAAAAATCGCGCTTATTTATTAAGTATTGCTTGAAAATAAAACGTTGAAAAATGCTTCGATTTGGAAATTTTTTGGAGGAACGAAAACCTGAAATTTATGGATAGTAAAAGCTATGAAATTACCTTTTGATTCGTCTATTGCTTTCTTAATTTGGACTTCCTGGCTTTTCTTGTTGGGTTTTTTCAAAACCGGCGTTCCATACACCGAATAGCTGTGACCACCATCACTGTTGAGAAATAAAAAGTATTCCTTGAGAGTTTTGATTTGCGCTTTGACTGGCCGCCCTCTGTTGTTTTCTAATTCCGATTCGCAATTCATGCGTCTGGTATTGTTAGTGAAGTTAAGCCTTATGCTGGAATTGACTTTTAGATTCCTATTTACTTTGTAAATCTTCAGGACTTTGAACGTAACCGAATAATTTTTTACTCGGTCGGAGCTCATACTTTGGGCTTCGGCCAGGATTACGATATCTGCTTTGTACGCTTTCCTGGCGATGTCCTGCTGCTGGCATCTGTGGTTTTTGTTCTTCCTTTGCTTGTTGGTTTTGATGGCGGATCGCTGCGATCGCGATTCCAAGGATACGGTCGGTCGTACCGGTTCAAAATCCGATGGGGGTATTTGGGCCCATTGTTGATTTGGCGTTAATGTGGAAAATTTTGCGTTCGTTTCGAAGTCGCTTCGAGTCCGTCCGGTCTTTCTGTTCTTAGGATCTCGGTTTCTTAGTTTCCTAGGATGTCGTATCCTGTGTCTTTGGGGGTTGATTTCACTAAATTTTCTTTCTAATTCATCTCTTTTGTACCGCGAAATGTAACTCGTCGACAAGAGTCTACTCAAAAAGTCACTGTTACCATTATATGAACTTAATAAGCTAGAAGTTGATGAGGTATGAGAATTTATTTGACTAAAACTGCCCATCGTCGATCTATCTATGGGGAAACCAGAACAACTTAAAATGGCTAAAACCACTATTAAGATAAAACATACACATCTTTCGAACGATATATTATACATGTCTAAAGGGGATTTAGGTTAAGTAAAATAGTCCGTCCCTTTAAGCTCGAGGTGCTTTTTTGGTGCGGTATTTTATAACGTTTGACACGTCCAGGTGTCTTGTGCTATCAGAATTTTTCAAATCCCGAAATTTCCTCATCTTCCTTGGGTACGTGTTCTACTTACTAGACACTGACGTACCGCAATTTGTTTCTTACATTTTACGTTGTTGTAGTTTTTCTCATAAGCACGACATCCTGGTGCCCAAAATCCAAAGAAATGAATTTTCTTCTCTATTATTTTTTATTGGCAAAATATAATTGATAACTGTGCACTAGGAACAAATTAAAAAAATTATGAGGATTTCACTGAACTGCAGTAGGAAAATAAACGGGAGCACGTAACACAATTAGTTGAGAAAAACACTCGGGAACGTGGATACACTTTTGAAAATAGTAGTAACACTTGCGCACACGTTTGTAGGCCGGACGGATGCACAAAACAATTTGCTATCAAACGGTGTTGACTATCGTAAAGCTCACAGAGAACTGCTCTGCTGTGCGCCGATGAACGCATCTGGCGGTAGACGCTCTAACTAAATTCTCGTCAGATGATGTGAAGATAGACATTGTTTCAAGTCGTCGCGACGCGCTCTCTCCTTTTTTTATTTTTCTTTATTTTCCTTCTTCTAGGTTTGTTTTATTCGGAAAGTCTCGTACTTGTACTATTTATTCCTTGCATTGGCATCAGTAGCACGACACCGCCGCTCTTCTTCTCGTCCATGTTAGTTTTCGCGATTTCAGAATTTTCACTCCAGTTAACATGTGCACCTGTGATTAAAACCGGCGGCAGTCGCCGGCGCCAAACCATTATCAATATAAATAAGGAGTATATTATATATTACTGCTAGTCTTAAATGAAAGGCGATATCTTTTATCTTTTAGGTATAAAGTTTCCATGTGCGAAATCAAGATATATGTTTTGACTCGAGATTCGGCAAAACTTTTCGTTTTATCGACCTGCGAACTTTTAGCGATTTCAGCGTTGGTGAATGAGGAGGCACTTTTCGATTTTTATACATTTCATTTACTTTACTTTTCACTTCGACCAATTTCGCTGCAATTTAAAGCGTATATTTATTTTGAGATAAAGTATTTTAATCTACATACACAAAAATAGTGCTAAGCAGGTTCAATCCAGACGAAAAGGTTGGTTGGTTTCAAGTTGTGTTAGGTAAAATCTAACGAAATAGAACAAGAGTTTTGTATTTGCATTCGTTTATCGGTTTTTTTCTGATAGTTAAAGAAAAAATTAATGCTTTATGCTGCGGTAATTATGAACAGGCGGCATTCTTTGGTTGATAAGAGAGGGTAGGGCTTGTTGATTGTAGTTTTCTGAAACTTTCAATAAGTCTAAGAGCAGTATGTAATATCAGCGTTCATTCATGAACACAAAATATGAGTGCAATATCTTGCTTGATAGGCTTAAATTTCGATTATACATTATCAGTGTATACCTCTATTGTACTATTCAAATATATTTAGTAAAGGTCCAGTTCGGATTTTCTAGATTTACGGTCGAAATCTAAAATGATGTGTCTAACTGGATCACTTTATCATATAAACTAAAACTATTTGTACCAATATCCTATCTACGGGGCATTTGTACCTATAAGGTCAACTAGAATACGATTCGTCATGATTTTTGTTTTAACTTTCTCAGAAGGTGCTTTTTACTTTTTACACAATGTGTGATGAAGAGAGAAAGATAATTTGATACCTGGATATATTTTTAACGCAAAGTTCTTTTCAAAGTAATTTTTGACTTGTTTGAAGTACTTGCATTTAGACCACTTATAGATAAAAATTAATATGAATACCTATAATTTTTTTGATGACAAGTTACCAAATTTTTCGAGTTTTAAGGATACTCCACTTCTCATAATTTACGTTTATTTTGTCTTTTTTCACCGTCATAAGACGTAGGTATATATTTATGATTATCTACAAGCGCAGGAATATGCATGTATTTTAAATAAATTAAAAGTTACCATAAATGGCAAAAAAATCATTTTCATTTGACGCTTTAACTCGACAGAATTCTGTGTCAGATACCTTAGTATGAGCAGAAATAAATTTAGATGAATCTTTCGATACTAAGGAAATATGATTACTATGATTACTATGTATATGTTTAACGTGAAGCTGAGCGAAGTCAGTGCCTCAAATGAAACTGAAAAAGTTTTGTTTCATTGTCATTCAAGATTTTGTTTTGATTTATTTAAAATATTTGCAGATTTGTATGCTTATAGTTAAACAATAAGGTTAGCTCACTTTTTATAATTGGTGGGAAATCTGGTCATATTCCATCATTAAAGTAATCTTAACGTTTATCTATAAGCAATAAAAATGTAAAGTTAAAACAATCCAAAAAGGATTTTAAAGAGCAATAAAAATCGCTACTTTCGTTTTCATTTAACGCTATAACTACACAAAGCTTCGTGTTAAACATAAACATAGTTATAAAATTGTCTACAAATAAGCCAATTCATTTATATATCTTCCTGCTCATTTTATGTAGCAGACTATTTGCATGTCTTTCCAGCGTTTCAAGTAGCAGTATTTAGATAATATTTATAATCGATTTATAATCACTTTAATCTACATATTTAAGTAAATCAATATCAAGTTAGACCGAAAAAAAATGACCTCTACACCTAATTTCAAAGACTCAATGACAATTATATAACTCAGTAACGATCACATATCTACAGCATTTGCAAATTGTATATACCACCGATTCAAAATGCAGTGGGAAACAAATATTGCATTAGATAAATAACAATAAATTTAAAAGAGTGTCGCTGATTATTGGTGGCAAAAGAACTGGTGCAGACAAATCTTTAATAAATCGGTTCGCGAAAAGCACATGCCAAATATAAGTAATCGCAATCAATTGAAAACTTAAGGAATAATGTGTGCATATACATTGCAATGCGTATCAGGAAAAGAATATTTATTTTACGTTCTAAACAAATTATTAAACGAAAATTTCAAGTTTACTATAAATTAAATAAGTATCTACTAGCAAGGTGCACAATCAACAATCAACAGTTTGTTAAACTCTCGATTGCGATTTTTACTGCTCTAAAATTTGCAATAAATAAATATTGAAACAGATTACTGGAAGATAACGTAATACGAATGATTTTTTAAAAATATTTTGATATGATAGGAAAACAAGTTATTCAATCAATCAGTGAATATCGGCATTTAACCTGATTTCTGTGTAGAACCGTTCCATCAAATAACTCCATATGCTTGCCACCATTTTTCTAGCGCGCTTTTTTCCACGTCATCCTTCATTCCAAACAAATTTTCAACAACAGTCATGTCATACTATTAGCCGCTTAAGCAAACCGATGAACTTTTAAAACGTCTACCGAGAATTGAAACAAACGCAAAAGCTCCATTTGCGCATTAAGCCTGATCTAAGACAATTTGTTTATGTTATCATAATCGAAAGACAAATAAATTAGTTTGACATTTAAAATAATTTTACAATAAGTTATCCAGCATTATATGTTTGATTATTTTGTTAAAATAAAAGTGCTGTTTGCTGTTACAGTCGGCGAAGTTTAAAATTTATAACGCAAAATAAATAGCGTTAAAATGTCCTTATCTGGTTCCTGCATTTTTCAACGGTTTCCCTCTTCAGTTATAGGCACTTTTGCTTATGTAACGAAATCGAGGAAAAATTGCCTAATCGTGAAATAGCATTGAGTGATATGAGCATTTTTAATTCAGCTCGCTATATACAGGTGTTCAGAAAATACATTTGATTCTCGTGCATTTACAAAACTATTTTTACGAAATTAAGTTTATAAAACGTAGCAGTCGAAGCGCAGTATGTAATCTGTTTATGTATTGTATTCTGATAGAAGAGAATCGATTAAGTGAAGAAAGATTTAGCGTCATAATAAACGAATACATAATGACAGAGGCTCAGAATATATTCCAATCTATTCTCCACGGTGGAAAAGATGTACCTCCAAAAATACTTCCCTGTCGCTCTAATGCTGTGTTACTAAATGTTCTCTAAATTTAGACGACTACACGTTTCCACCAATGAGCTTAATTTCAACTTAAAACTAAATCGCGAAACCAGATCGTTATGCTCCAGTGAGCAGATACGGACTGGCTAGGGATGAATTTAAGAGAAATTTCTGTAAATGAAGCCGTTAAGTGTGGATAATTTTCGTTTTCATTTTGCAATTTGAAACGAACGAAAATCGAACAAAATTTGTTTACAAATTCTGGTGTGAACGATATGAAACAAGATCCTTCTCATTTACACCTCGGCTCCTCGCTTGATCGTTCATAAAATAAAGCCATGCGCCATCGGAGAGCATGTTTCTTAAAGAAGGTCCTTTTTCTCCGAAGTTTTATTTGTTTATTATGTAACAAGTGTGTTTATATTTTGCCAAAAATAGCGACTTTATTCGCAGTGATTTTTAAATATTTTTTTGCAATCTTATGTGCTGCAAGGTTAGATACCTTTCGTGAATCAAATCTGTTTATTCGTTTATGAAGCCTCATGAAAGTCACATTGACTTACTCACTCACTATTATTTACCTAAATCTATTTAACAGCATTTTAATGCACCAATAAAATATTTTAGTGCGGAATACTTTTCATCATTCTGATAGTTTTCAACGCCAAATAGTGTTGCAGGATTGTGTTTAATGAAGGATTGTTTTTGATGGACTGTTATTACTAATACCGTGTATAACTGAATGCCATTTTTAATTCGGCATAGTGTTGGCTAGCGTACTTTATGTGCCCAGCTGCATTCAAATTTGATTAGTAATCGGGTTAGTGTCTTCATTTCAAATTCAAACAATCTAGGATGTATATACCCAAGTGTATTTTAATCCGAGAATTGCAAATAAATATAGAACTTGTAGGTATGTACATGTGGGGATTTTCAGTTTAACTATTAAACATTTAAACAAACGTCTTCGTAATGGTACAGGCGCTCCTACAGTAGTTTAGAAAATTGTAGGATGGATGGAGAGATTCAACTTGCTTGTCATATAAATATATGTAGGAAGCGAAATATACATCGCGTCAGTACTGATCATATGCTTCTTCCAGATCATCGTCATATGATTTTGCTCGAGAGTTGGCGGTTTTAAAGACTTGTTTGGGGCTTTAAATGGGAGCTTTATGATTTTGTGATGGCAATTTTCATTATTGTTATAAAGTACGTGGCTATAGTATTGTATATAGTGATTTTCAACCGAAAATATATCGGTAATTAAACGTATTGTTGTTTTGAAATGTTTTGAAAGTATTGCAAACAATTGTTAGAATTAGTTTGGGCACTTTTCTGTTTGTGGCTTCACAAATTCTTATTTACATCCAGTGTTTTGCAGTTTAATGCAATCAATTAAATTTTAGCCCTGTAAAACACTGAATTGTATTGTGCAAAAGAAGTAGGCGCTTAGTTTTAAAGTGATGTAACATTCAAGCTCAAATACGGCCAAAATGATAAATTAGTCTGAATAAAAGTCGTAGCTGCATTTTAATAAATAGCACCAGTAGCATGAGTAAACTATCAGGAAGTAGATTTGAATACTGAATAATTGAAAATAAATATTTTTTAAATGGGATTTGCTAGTAACGCGCAGTTAATGTTTAGTTTTTACTTAGCGCATTTGAAAATTTCCATATTTGAAAATCTCAAGAACTAGATTTTAAAAATTTTGCATTTAATTTAGTTTCAAGCTTATAAGTCAATGTCTTAGGTCTTGAACTATACAGTCACTGTTGTATGAATAAAATATAGCTGAAAAAAGATAGCTTTTAAGGCTTACAAATTTTAATTATCTACGTAGGAAATTTTCGGCGTCTCAATACTTGAATTATTTCAACAACTACTTTAAAGTAATAGGAAAATCATATGATTGCCTCGGCAAATATAAATGAAACCGCATTTCTACAAGGAGACACTTACTCAGTACGTAAATTCACAAATCTTATTCACTGAAGTGAGTGTAGCAATACTTCGGAAAACTATTTTAGTTTCGGTGAATTAGTCAAACATTTGGAAAGCGTGAAACTAGGTTTGGAGGAAAGAAAATAAAAAGGAAATAACAGTCATGCTTTTATCGAATACGAATCATAAAGTCATAAATTATGAATATAGATTTAACGCATAAATTCTAGATAAGTGGCTCCATTGCTTATTTTGCGGTTGCTAAAATAAATTTTATTGCCAATACTAGCGATTGATTGAGAATAATGACATGTTCATTATTAAGAAAATTACATTATTTTACTGCAATCTTTCCATATTTACCTCTCATTGGGCATATTTTCAATGCTTGTCTGCTAATGAAAGGCATATTTTCAAAATTAAAATTTACCATTCAATAATCATATCCCTTAGAAAATTTTACTTTTTATTATTTTTGCCGCTTACAAAACTTCGTCAGTTTGTATATAAAGTTTACTATTGTAGTCTCCGATATTAAGTTTATTCAATGTAAAATTAATACATTTTTTTTAGATTTTATTAATCAGTTAATTTCTGGTCAAACTTTCATAAATCATATTCGATAATTTTATGCCTATGCAAACAAATTAGTAATCAACAGAGGGATTATAGTAATCAAAAGTAATGTGTATTTACAGGAAGTGGTAGCTAACTAAGAAAATAATTTTGTTTTGAGGATATTTATTTTCAATATTAATTGCAATATCCATAAAAGAAAGATTTTTTAAATTTGATCATCTTTCACATACTATTATTATTAGATTAATATTTACTGAAAAATTTTTAAAAATAAATATTTTGTGCAAACAACTATATAGCCTCAGCTAGTGAGAAACGCGCACCAATTTTATAATAAAAGCTTTTCCATTATACATGCTCAATGAAGAATGCATAATTATTTATTAAAAATTGTATTTATTAAAGTCATTGTTTCAAAATATGACAATTATCGACTGAATTAAGTAGACTAAAATTCTTATAAAATGTTTGACGATATAGCAAAATAGTTTCATTTCACCCTGTTGCTTATGTGTTTCCACCCACACACTTGTATTAGCTAAACGGCTGCTTATGGATTCTATGGAATACAATTTGAGTAGTTTGGAATATATTACGAGGGTTGAATGACTAGTCAGTAAGCTATTAGTGAGTCATTGGTAAATGCGTATAAAGATATTCTACATTAAAATAAAATATTGGCAATTGCTTAGCATAACAATAAATATATAATTTTGACTTTTATTTAGAACGATGAAGTTTCTAAGGCTGCAAAACAAGAAAACTGGGAAAAGACGTTGAAGAGATGCATCTTACTTCCAAACGCTTCATCATTTTATTAAACCTTGCTTATTTTTACATGAAGTGAACAGTTACAATTCGATTTTAAATATTAACGAAACAACTTTCGAACGTTGTTTAAATTTTTTAGCTCCCCATTGATACTTGGATATTTAAGAAGCAATGTCTCAACCTCTCAGTGCGCCACTCATGACATATACCTTTGAACTATCACTCTGGGATACATACATCATTAAGACATTATGACTATATTAGTTAAGGAAATTAAACTATTTTGCGTTTTAGAGTTTAGCCAATCATGTGCATGCTAGGTACTTTTACTCATCCTATCATTAACAGCGCTAGTTCATTGATGACTTTTTTCGCGAGTTTAGTTCAGGACAAAAATGAAATCTGCATTTAGTATTCAGGTGTAGATTTGCAAGCGTGACAGTAATTGCATAGAATTGGCGTTACAATGTCAACTATTTCTATAATCATTGCACACCAAGCTTACACACCAGCCTTTGTTTACAACAGTATCGTACGTTATCTATGTAAATTGATTCCACAAATTCGATTCAATATTCTTTACTGAAGGAAATCTGGATATTGTGATCTTATTTCCTTAATTTATTTAACGAATAAGAGCACTTCGTCTTCGTCGTACATGCCTTGTTTGCACATTATTGCAATCGTCAAGAAATGCAAAAGTGGGCTTACAAAACGTTTTGATAGCATTTTGTAACACTAACAAATAGCATGAGAGCAAATGGTGCAAATACTTCTATGTTTAATGAATTAAAAAATTTAAAGTTTGAAACTAAATAGCAATAATATCAATAAATAATTGTTAACAGTGCTATATTTATGAAAACTGTCAAGGAAATTCTTAAAATAGTTGCCTTTCAAATTTGAATGATAAATAATTGCAGGGTTGAACTATTAAGTGATAGATTTTTGGAAAAATATTAATAACTTTGCGTAGAGGCGCTTATAGATTTAAATAAAATTAATTAAAAAGAGTTTATAATTATTAGAATTTCAATCATATAGCTTTGGTGCTTCAAAACGAACTACGATAAAATCTTTCCCATGAATCTATAAAGTTTATGCATATAGAAATTATTTCAGCTTATCAATTTTGGAATGTGTATTTTTATTAAACTAGCTTATCTGGGGTTAATTACTGTCACAAATTAATTTATGTATTTTTTTGATATTGATGAATTGTTTTAAAAATAAACAGTAAACATTGTATTCAATATTTTTCATGAAAACTACAAAAATATAAATACTGAATATTTCAAATCTACTATAAAACCGGTCGAGTGGAGAGATCTCACTCGATGAGCAATTATCATAGTCTTTTCCTCGTAATTTCTTTAAATCTTCAGTAAGATGCAGTGGTTGTTTTTAAAGCTTAGAGTATCGACTTAAAATATCATATAGCTGGTTTGTAGAAGCAAATCCTGCACGCGTAGTGAATAAAGACCCAAAACACTAAATTAGCAATGAATCATAGAATTTTTATTGCACCAGAGCTAAGTAGGGGCAAAGAAAATATGCATATACTAGTTTAGGCACATATTTAAATTTTTCAATAACTGCAACTTCACCTCAAAAAGGAGCCTTTAGAAAAAGCAGAACATTTTTTTTCTTCACCATGGAAGGGGAGAAAAATTCTCGCTACTTCAAAATGCTGCACTGGTAAATTTAGGCTGAATCTCATCACCGTAAATGTTTTGCTCAAGAGGTTTACTTATGATATCTCAGAGATGTCAAAATACTCCTAAATTAAAAACTTTTCATTAAAATGTAGCCTTAATTGAATTGTACGTACCCCATTAAAAATGTGGTTTGTTCCAGACTCAAGGTAAATCGTTTTTACTTTTGAATGCAACATCCTATTTTTGGGACATTGGCAAAAAACAAAGATTAAAACTGAAAGCAATGAGCGCTATTGGTCAGAATCGAGGCAAATAATGCACATAATTGCGTGCAAATAAATAAAGAAAAGGAAGGAAAGAGATTTTGAAAATTTCACAAAATGAAGGAAATTTACTGACAAATACAAACCGACTTTCAACACATGATTAGCAAAAAATTACAGTTCCAGTGTTTCATTGAGATAGTGAATAAAGTAAAAATATGGGAGTCGTGGACTTTTTATACCTCGTAAATATTATGTTCTAATTATTTTTCACCCACATTTTTACATATAATTTCCATTTTGTTAAAAAATAGGACCGCGCATAGTTTTATTCTTAGGTAAAATCAATATCGATTTGGGTAAAAATAGTTGCAAACGATTAGCATTAATATGTTTGTACAATTAAATTATTTTTTATTGTGTTTGGACTGCCGCGGTTAATAGGTTACATTCCTAGCATAATTACGATTTATAGATACAATATATAAATTTAGATATTCATGCAAGATTTTTATCACACATTTTAAAATACCAAAGCGTTTTTTATATAAATGTAAAAGTGTCAAAGTTCGAAATATTGTTTGATGTTAATTTTTACTTTTTTTGCAGGTCGTTCGAAGTTAATATTATGATAAAAATAAGTTATACATATTAGATGAGAGTATATGTATGCTCGATTCTAGTCTATTTTGTCAAACGGAGACGTAATTTGCATTGAAGGGGTCCTTGCCTACCAGAAATGGTTGAAAAATCCTGTTCGATCCACCGGCATAATTGGTGGAGGCACACGGCCAAAACCTACGCGTCTAACCACAGAAAAGATGCATGGGGTAATTTTAAATGAGAAATGCGCGTTTATAGCTCTGGCACAGTTACAAATTTTCTAAAGTGAAATTAATTCAGGATTAGTTCGGAATAATATAGACCGGAAGTAACGACATTAAAACGGAAATTATCGTGTCGTTCATTTGACACCATACGGTCCGACAGTGACTTGCCATTTTATGGTTAGTACTCACCTTCTTTTGTTGGAAAGGGTGAACAATTAATTTATTTTTTTTGTTTACTTTTGCCGGGATCCACCGTCTCGCCTGTTGAACATTGTCACAGACTATCATCATTATTATTTTATTATTATCGTTATAACTACATTATTATAAAACCTGAAACATTCCCATAAGTAAATGAAAATCAAATTACACTTGAATATAATTAAATATTTCCGCGTATTGTTGCAATTTCATTGCCGTGATAAGATAAAAACAATAAAATCTCAAGTGGATGTAGGTAAGTACTCGCGATGTCCAAAATTTATAGAATGAATGGAATTTACATTTTTAAACGGTTATCAAATGCAAGTTGATGTAAAAGTAATTTTAATCGATAGTGGAGTATACCAATTGAAGGAGGCATTCTTCTTCTCTAAGGCTAATTACGCAACGCAAACATCATTATTATAACGCTATACAGATATAGTTGGCAGATAAAAAGCAAGAAAATTCAACCAGCCCTATTTTCTTGCGCTAAAATTCTGATTGAACCAAACACGGCAATAAATTAGAAAGAAAAATCAACCTTCAGCGTTCTAGACAGGCGGCTATTGGAAAAAACTTGGAAAACTTTGTATTTTATGAGATTATCATCCCTGTAAGCAAGCAGAATATGGTTAGTGTGACGTAAGAGATATATACATTATCCTGTATCCCTTCTACTCTTCGCTGAAATCTCGGCTTGGGATAGTTTTTCAGAGGTTCAGAGGTCAACGACTCTCTAAATGGATTTCAATAGGTAAACATTTTTACAACACCAATAAATGTGTAACGGATTTATTGCATTCGGCTGGAAGCGATATTAAAAATTTAGCGTTGAGTTTTATGGGTTAAAAAAATTTTGCGTTTCTGTAAGTTTCAGTTATATTGAGATAGCCACCAGTTAGACCGTTGCGGCTTGCTCCGAAAACCCGCGCAAGTGCTCAACTTCATTCAACATTTTCCATCGAAAATAGGCCATCAGTTGCACCATGCAGTCGGCCGCCAAGAAAATCATCACGCTCTCAGGTATAAGTTAAAATAGTAAGAGCGAACAAATGTTATGTAAAAGTATAGTTAAGTTTTCCGAACACTGACTTCTCTAGTTGGTACGTCGCGACGCCGACGTCTAGGAGTGGAGATGCTGGCGCCATTGGTAAACCGTGGTGGCGCCCGCAAACGTTATCAATTTATGAAACTGCCTGAATCTCTTTCTAATTGTTTAGCTCTCGAACAGTCGACCACTCGACGATTTTTTTTAATATTCATAACTCTTCCAGAGAGAGCTTTGCCCTCCGAGGAGCATCGATTCAAGTTCAGGGTCGTGCTGGGATCGTTCTGGATTTGCAGAAGGATAAATTTTGATGAAAATTTTTGTGAAAGCACCCGCGCGTGTGTGGCTGCAGGCTTTTTTGCAAAAACTCCTAATGTGTAAATGTGCAAGGTATTCAGACAGAAGGTCACGTGACGGACGATTTAAAATCGAACCACGGCGACATCTGAATTGCAAATTGCGTAAAACAATAACATAACGGTCCATCGGTCGTCTCTGATCTTCTATTTAAGTATGTACATATCGCACAACCGAATTAATTTAACACACACATTGCAGTTGTACTTTTTCAACGAGCTAAGAGCGCTCGAAAACCATTAAATTTCTTGTAATCTCAAATTCTTTAACATACCTCCCTATACGTGAGACGTGGGAACCCAGCGGGTGCGTCGGTACGCTTATTAAACGTGAGAACCGAAAGAGCTACCCCAGAAGATCTATTATGCAAATATGTTTAAAGCGAACGATAACAGCAGAAATATGCTTCATAGGGGATGATTTGTTTGAAAGTTACAGGTATATATAGTCACCTTAATCCTGTAGTTAAGAAGTCCGTCACGTCTTAAGATGGTGTCATGCACGTATCTATCTAACAACAATGCTTTCAATTCGGCTTCATTTTTCGCCCCACAAGCACAAGTCAAAATTAGGACAGGTCCAAAATGGGATAAGTTGCTCATTGTACAAATTTCTTAATTCAATAAAACCGCATGAAAATGCAAGATTTATTTTAACAATGACATTTTCTTCCTTGTTTGTACGGATTTACAATTAGCAAGGTGTTGGTTATTAAAGCGATTTGCAAATTGGGTTAATCCGCGTTGGAGGGTATTTAAAACAGTTTAAAAGCTGTAAGTGTGAGCAACTAATGAAATAAAATTAGAACAGCATAAGTTGAAAACAATGATTCATTTGCTTTAACGGTTTTATAGAATGAATTAATCGTATGAGTAGGTGTCTTTTTCAGCGAATTCGGATATATTATGGACTAGATACAGTATGAAGTAATGGATGAGATAATGCCTATGTGGTAATAATATAAATAGAACTATGTATCAGAATGAAAATATTTGTGGAATCATGTCAATAAGTAAGTTATTATGTTGTACTTCAAATTAGGTAATCATCGACTATGATGCACCGATACTTATTTAATACTTGGAAATGTAAGGTTTGCATGGGGGATATTTTGTAAGTGCACGTTGTAAGTTGGAATTGGTTGAGAAGTGTACGAAGAACGGCAGTAAACTGTATTGTAAGGGAGCCGCTGCCGTTTTGGCTTCTACACGTTGGTTTGGCTATTAAGCTCTAGATGGCAGAGCTGATGTTTAGTTAGGACTCTACTGCTGGTCGAGATAAAGAATGCTGAGCTTACAGAACATGTAGCGATATTGTATCAACAAAATTAAAACGCGAATTTCAATCTGTAGTTCATGACCAAGCTGGAAGCATAAAATCAATGATGAAACCGTTCAGCAAAAAGTTGTAAAGCATTGCTGCAAACCAACCATTTCAATGTATCAGTGTTAGCGGTATCTGCTAGTTAGCTTAGGTTTCTGCGAAGATATAATTAAAAGTAGTTATTTGAGGGCATTCGTATTATTATGAGTTCTGAAAATTTAGAATTACTTTTCAAAAGAAGATGGCTACCTTTATCAAAATTTAAGCTGAGTATAATGAGAAGTATATCTTACAAATTTTGCATTTCAAGTGACATACTGCTCAATTGAAAATAAGTTTAAATTAATTAATTAAACATAAAACGTGTAGTAGAGTCTCAATTCTTGTCAATGTTAGTAGAGTAATCTACAATATTGATTACTTTTACTTTTAAATGCCATTGTGTTTGTTACTGCAGGATATTATTTAATTGTTCTTAATTATGTTATGATCTGAAATTTCAGTACTTTAATCGAATAATAAAACTTTAAATTTACATTGTGCCCTGCAAGCGTAGTGGGAGTAAAAATAATACGAGTTCTCTCTGGATAAAGAGGTGCCAATACAGGTTTTCAGGATATTAGTAAAACAAGACTTATTAAGTTATATCATTTTACATATCTTATAAATTATTTCTATTTGCTGGAAAAGCAAGAAGTGGGATTTTTATTGAGAGGTTACGGAATTAATAAAACAATAAAAATGTTATTTTAGCTTGTCCAACATTTCTATTTGATTTTTTGGATGTAATTAAATAATTCTGCTAATAATTAAAATAGTACAATATTTTTAAAGAGCAATCAAAAATTTTAATTTACTACCTTTTATCCCTTAACAAACTAACTTTCACTAAACGTATTTTTCAATGTAATGATATATTTCATATAGATCTAATTAATACAATTTAGTTTTTCATAATTGTTACTAGTTTCATTACTGTATAAGTTATTTTAAAACACTTTTCCTACTTATTTTCTCGCATGTCCATTTATATTGTCACTTATACAGGTATAGGCGTATTTTAATTTTAATTTAATTCTGAATTGTTCAATAGCGTTTCGGTGTAGGCATAAGCTGTTACTTACAAAGTAATTAAAAATTCCAAATCACATTCCAAATATAGGGTTGATAACGACTGTCCAATTCGGCACGAATTAAATCTCCTTTTAACAGTAACGATATATTTTGAATAGTAAATCAGTAGTAGAATAGAAGTTTAAATAAATATTATGTGTGAATTTTAAATTATTACAAGACAATAAGTTAAAATAATTGTTAAACTAATTTTAATTGTGTATAATTACGGTTCAAATGAAAACTTAGGATGCTCATGGTTTGTTAATAAAAACTTGCGCCGTACCCTGAATAGGTTGTGTGCATAAGCACAATAGAGCGTTTGAGTTGGATTGATAAAATTTCTCATATGGCTATTACACCAAAATCGTAGATCTGTATCGGTTTGTGGAAAAAATCCAATCACCAGAAGTACCTGTTAATTTAAACCGTTTTCAATTGTTTTTTGGTACTCTAACTTATTAATTTAGCTATTATGTAGTAACTTCATCCCGATTTATAAATTATTTCCATTTGTTTGAAGCATAATATATTGAATATTAAGATATGACACAACAACAATATTATTTCAGTTTGACTAGAATTGAATGGCGTTAAGACATACAAGAAATAAAAATTTTAAATACGTATTTGAATTCTGTATTGCCGATTTAACGATATAATTATGTTGGTAATTTCCCCCTTATAAAAATCACATGTCCTATCACTAGGAAATAACTTGGGAAAGAAGTAGTTAAAAATAACTCTGGAGTGTCTCCACTAAACATTTTCGTAAAAATATATAGTATAAGAGTGTAATATAAAGTTACAAATCACAGATTCAGTTGTCAAAACATCTAGTTAGAAATTTAAAAGCTTCAATAAGGCTGGTGCCCCTACTTAAACAATCCGGATTTAATACAGATTCCTCGGTGAATAAGACTTAAACACACTTTTCAGCACGAATGCTAGAAACAATCCCTGGCCACTCTTAAAGAGGTGTTCAGCTCTGAGGCTTAGGCTTTATACAAGAATCTCCCAAAAAGTACTAAGTAGTCGAAAAGTTCTCTTGGCTAGAAGTTCTTTTTTCTACCTCGATGAACAATACTGTAAACACACTTCTTAGTACGAATGCCAGAAATATTCATCGACCACTTTCAGAGTTTTAAGTAAGCATATATATATATATATATATATATACATATAAATATATATACTCGTATATATAAATAATGTCTTCTTCAATCGGTACTTAAATTAAAGTAAAACAAATGATGATAAAGGAAAGAATATCACATCCAATTTCTGTTATCAGTGAAACTGGATAAAAAATAAATTGAATCCTGGTCTCACATGGTAACATCCAGAGAGCGTGGTTTTTACTGAGGCCAAAGTAAATCCAATCTCTGCAACTGCTGAAACCAGACTGCAAACATGTAGTCCAGTTCCCTGGAGAATGCAAAATCTTGACCAAAACGAAAGAAAGTCGGTCGATCGATAAACTACCAACCTTCCAGAATGTTCGGGCTTAAATCAATCAGATGGACTCCTCTTTGAGAGGAGTATGTGGGCCCAGAATCGTTATATGGCCTTAGGGTCGCCTTCATGAGTTAAAAGTAAAAAATATCAAAAAAAAAGAAGTCGATCCAGCGAACCGACCGAACTCTCTTTCGTTTCAATCAAAATCACCATTCAACAAGAAATCAAGATACATCTGAGTCGTAGCTGTAGAAAAGGAAAACAGTTAGTATTGTTTTTTCATCGTGATTTAAGTAATAAAAATAAAGCTCATCTCTCCACTTCATATTTGAAATTGCAAGTGGATTAAAAATATGATAAATCTTGATCCCAGATGGAAATTTTGAGCACGTGATTTCAACGGTGGTTGCAGCAAAACTGAAAATGAAACAAGCGATGAGCAAAGAAATTATATAAAAGCATATCCGACCTCTTACCATCGAAACTCGATTGAAAATAAGTTGATACTTGGTCCCAGATGTAAACTTCCGCAGTACGTAGTTTTTACGTTGGCCGCAACAAAGTTGTAGATAAAACAAGTTATAGCAAAGGAAAGGAATCAACCACATTCGACCTCTTCAATCGCGAAACTAGATAGCGAATAAGATTATTCAGCTCTGATGGAAGTGTCAAGGGCATCCTCTTGTTCTGCATCGGCTGGTGCTAAAATAAAAATGAAACAAGTGATGATCGAGGAAATAATATGAAAGCACGTCCGACTTCCCTTACCATCGACATTTTGCCCATCACGAAAGAGAAATGGTCGGTCGAAGAATCGCCAACCATCCAGGATGTCAGGAATTAACTCAATCAGATGAACTCCCCTTCTTCCGATGCTAAAATGAAAGTAAAACAAGTAATGACCAAAGAAATAATATATAAGGACATTCAGTTTCTCTTACCATCGAAACTGGATCGACAGTAAGTTGAATCTTCGTCCCAGCTGGCAATTGCCAGAGCCCGTGCTTTTTACATTGACCATAAGAAAGTTGAAAAAAAAACAACTTATAGTGAAGGAAAGGATATTCAATCTTTAACCGCCGAAATCAAGATGCGAATATGATTCAGCCCTGATGGAAGTTTCAAGACTTGCTTTTTCTACTTTGGTTGACGCTAAAATAAAAAAAAGTGATAAGCGAGGATAGAATATAGAAGGACGCACGTTCGACCTGTCTTACCTTCGAAATTAGACTGACAACGTATTGAGTCATAATCGTAGATGAATATTTCCAGACCACGTAATCTCTTCAACGACCGAAGCGAGCGGAAACGGGCCGAAGTGGATCGAAGCACATCCGACCTCTTCAACCTCCGAAAGTAGTCTGCGAATAACATGTTATCTCTAAGGAAATTTTCAAGAACATTCGCTTTATACATTGGCCGCAGCAGGCTGAGAATAAAATAAATTGTTAGGCTTCTGTTAAGAAAATGGGTTTAATTGCAAGGTTGTCAATCGATGACAAAATTTCTTTAATTTCATTAACACATAGCATCGAATAATGTAAAACACAGAAACACGCATCTAAAAAGACGTTTTCCGATTTAGATTTTTTAAATTTCGTATGTCATGAAATGCAAGTTTTTTTTGATTTATTTATGACTGATACTAAAAATCAATACTCGACATTTCATGTTGTTAAAAATAAAGTATGAAATAGGCAAATTATTCAAAAATTAGACTTAAAACGTGTAGATCCGTCACAATCTTGATTTTTTTAATAATCGCAATACCTTTCGTTACCTATACTTTGTATACCGGAAGCGGAGCGAATGGAAGCGTTAAGGGGGAGTAGGCGATAGCCCCCTCCTTCACAATCAGACACGCAGACAACGTGTCAAAAAATAGTCAAAATGAATTCAGGGACACTCAAAATCCGTCATAATCTTGATGTCGAATTTTTTAATGATCCTAATACCTTCCCTTTACTATACTTCGTATAGTATTACGGGAATGTAAAAATAGACGAGATAATTTCATGATCGGTGTTTTGATGGTAGATGAGTTTTTAAAACCATTTGTAGACCTACTTAATATGATTAAGCAGAACGTTTGTATAGTATAAAGTTATTAATAGAAAACGAAAAAAATCAAATTTGTATAATTCAAACCTTCTTAATAGCGA
The DNA here is from genome assembly GCA_033557835.1 of Helochares maculicollis. Taxonomy (NCBI): domain Eukaryota; kingdom Metazoa; phylum Arthropoda; class Insecta; order Coleoptera; family Hydrophilidae; genus Helochares; species Helochares maculicollis. The sequence goes on from JAWQRO010000123.1 coordinate 30,733, forward strand.
TCAGGTTTAGACAAAAGATATTAAAATCCTCAAACCAATAAAAATGTAATGAAATAAACACCATTCGCTCCCAAAAAGTTCATATATATTTCGCTATAAAGGGAACATGTGTTGTTAATTACTATGAATCTGAATATATATAGAATAAATATAGAATGTTAAATCTTTATAAAATAATGTATTAGGGCTATTGAAATAGCTTCGCGAATGTGTATTGTGATGATTCAAAGGAAATATTTGCTAATTTAGTTTTTATTGAAAAAGTTTACTTTAGCTTTACTAGAATAGAAGATTAAAGAAAGCGTAAATCGATCAGCTTAAATATTGTATTACTTTAATATACTTGGTAAATGAGGATTTTCTACATTAATGAATTTTATACGTTAACAATTTTGTGGTATTTTCTGAGAGCTACCATTTACAATTCTATAGAGTGCTAAAAAAATCATAAAAGAAATATGACGGTTTTCTTGAATATTTTCTACATTTTAATATTTTCTTAATTGTGTACATTTTTACGTTCATTAATTTATATTTTTAAATATTTTTCAATAGTAATAAATTTAGAGGTAAAATATTGCTTACATAATGATGTAGCCCTAAACAGAATATTCGTACTGTTGAATACAAATTAAAAATAAACCTTAGATCCTTCGTCGAAACTCCATGAAAAATAAAAAGATTTTAATTACATCCTCCAATATTTGCTCTAAATTTATAAAGAAAATAGAAATTAAAGGCAAATTTCAAAAACACAAAACTGACAATATTGCTATTCTGAATAAGAAATATTCTAAAATGTAATCATCATTCCCCAAATAATGTAATAAAATTAAAATTAGCTACAATTACAATTAGTAGTATATGTGTATTAAAAACAATAATGAAACGGCATAAAAAATTCAAAAAGTTATCATGATGAAATATTTACTAATTGTCATTTTAATCTATTATATATTCACTAAAAAAATAATTTAAGTTTAATATAATGTCAAGCTCTATTAGAAGAATAAAAACCCATCGTCATACAACAAATACATAAAACCATAAATAACGTAATGTACAAAATAAAACGCAGCGATTGAAATAAAAATTAATTCGAATCACTAAAATTAATTAATTGTAGCTTAAGACTTAAGCAGCAAAATTTAATACAAATATAAATTCTAACCGCACATAATTAGCCACCTCGTAAGCGAACAAAAACAAACTGTTGTGTATTTAGTATGTATATACACTAACAATTGTATGAATTATATAATGAAGAGGTATGAATCTAATATTAAAAATTCGTATGCTTTTTAAAGCTCAGTAATGAAAAACTCAGCCGGTTAGGACATAAATTTAAAAACAAAATCATTTCGCTTCTCCAGTAAACGGTCTATCTGTGAGGTCAATGCAGAAAATCAGGGATAAAATATATCAAGCGGTCTCTGGGGTATTCCCTCGAGCGTATATGGAAATAGCGTCCAGTTTTTTTGAATATATCGAGTACCGCCTACCATCTTACACCAGAAACCAATATGTGTAGCTAGAAAATAGCTTTCAGGGAAATATGGACTTATGTGGACACTATTCCAGGCAATATTGCATATTGGCTGCTAGCCAGCGAAAGGTACAAACCAAGCCAAAATTTTTTCTCTTCGAATAAGTCACGCACTTACAGAATCTTGTTGGGTAAACCCAGCATCAAAGAGCTGAACATTGCCAATAAATAATTTAACTCACATGTCAATAATTTAGACAGTCTAATCAACATTTATTTTTCTTAAACTTCTACATTTAAAAGGTTTGCGAAAATTCATAAAAAATATGCAATCTTTCGTTTTTCCCTAAATAAGCTGGACGCGGAAATTGAATTCTCACCGAATTTCCTCCAACAATGTGGCTAACAGAGTTAGGAAACAGTATTTTAATTGTGCATTAAAAGTTCCGCAACATAGTTAGGTGTGTTAAGCACATCGGTTTACATTAAGCTTCCAGCACACAACCACTGCTGCCAACAGTCGCCCGGGGTTATTTTAAATAGCACCCATTTCAGTCCAATAAACATGTAAAACACTCTATTATTACAGACCTTACCTCCCGCGTATACGCTTGACGCTGAGAAAATTCACCCTGTCTCCCTGCGAAGCGCTGAAGGTGTGGCTTCCGCAACCTCAATTATTATGTGAAACGAAAATCCGATGTACAATTCTATTGAACAAAATTTCCGTTGACGAGGAAAAGCAAAATGTGTGCCTATATTCCGAAATAATTTTTGTAAATGGTAAATAATTTATAGAATATTTGGGAGGACGAGAAACATTTTCTTAATCTGAAGCAATTCTTAGGCGGCAGCCGACGCAAAACAAATCTAGAGCGGTCCTGAATCTTGTTTTTATGCGCGTATCTGCATAATCAAATGATTCCGGCGAATATTTAAAATAACTGCCGTTTCAAACAAATATTTTCATAAATCTGTCATCGGCGATTGCCGTCCCGAAATTTATTCCAATTTAAAGGAAACAACCGTCAGATCTGCATAATGCAAAGCGGGAAGATTCGCTCAACTTTACCAACTTATGTCGGAGGAAGACGAAACTTTCGTCTGACAAACTTTATACGTTTTTATTTTAGTATGATCAATAGTTTTTATTTTATTAAAACTTAAATGTAATACAAATTCATTTTTTTGCTTTTCCAGTTGTGCTACTCGTAACTCTTTGTTTTAGTTTCTCCAGATGCGTATCTTTATCAAAGGTTTTACCTCTAACATAATGCGACAGGCCTTCCCCGTCATACGTTAATAGAGGACAAATCTCTATCTTGGCATCTTTCACAGTACCCCCATGTTTTTCCACTAAATATTTTTGGTACGCATAGAAAAACTTCAGTTCTTCTTCATTTGGCTTATGATCTCTCTGAGGTAAAGTTACAATGGCATATTCAGACAATTTTGACACATTCCATATGACTAAAATTTCGCTAAGAGGCATTAAATCAAAAACATGTTGCTTTATAGAAATACCATTGTAACCAATTGCTTGTACAGGCTGACCTTTCTTGTTCAAAGTGGGCAATTTATGCTTAGAAGGGTGATAGCAGAGTTGATGCAAATTATTCATAATTTTAAACACGAACTCCATATGCAGTAAATAAATTCCAGTATCTAAGGAGTTATAAATTAAATTTCCATTGGTATTTTTATCATTTTTTGTCAAAGGCATTTCTTCCCATGGTACAGTTTTTGGCTTAGAATGTAAAGTACAAAACATATTCCCATGTTCGTTTTCACTGTTTCTTTTTAACATTTTAACGGCATAATCAGCATTCTTACTAACAGCATAACCGATGAAATAAGGATCGGCTATTTTTGTGAGTATATTACTTATGCCGTATGTAAAAAGATATTGTATGCCCCGTTTTTTCATACTTTTCAAAATTCCTGCTTTCGCCAAAGATGAAAAGATTCCTCCTGTGCCACTAGGCTTACATAAAACTTCTGTTTTAGTTGTTAAAACCATTTTACCATCAAAAAGAAAACAAGGATATAAATCCTGTTTACAAAAAATTATGTTGTTCTTTTGCAGGCCAAAATATTCGTGTCTCTCAAAAAATGCTTTAATTGGTTTTTCTGTAAATTTGGTGACCATAATATACCATGGAATACCAATACTTTTGTCTGTTGCTGACATCTTTTTTGAAAGCTGCTCCAACTTGTATATTTTTTCTGCTTGTATTTGGTATAGACATTTACCGGATATTAATCCAGGCTTGTACAAACCCATAGCACCTATTCCAATGTCATCTTCACAAAAAGCAACGACACAAACTTTGCCTTCTGCCAGTTCTTTAATGCCAACATCCCAATATTTTGATAAAATGGAATCAGTGCAGTCTTCTTTAGTTTCGATCAGACCTTTCGGATATACAAACGGCTCGATGTACGATTCTTGTTCCAAATGCATCTTTGCTTTTTGAAAAATTTCCACCATATGGTATACATCGTAAGAGTTTATATCTTCTAAGAGGTGAACCTGTTGCTCCTTATTTAATTCTTTATAGAAAGCAAGCAACTGCAGCTGATCAGTTTCTACTAATTTTGTGTAAGTGCTACTATACAAATCTTCCATTTTGACATTCTTTCAGTTGCCAAAGTGACACGTTTTTTAATTAATCGTACCTGTTCTAAGGCCATCTTCTTACTAATATTTTTAAGAGTACATTAGTGCTACAAATATTTGGATGCCTGACTGTGGTTTTGATAATTATCTTATTATTAGCACAAAATTTTATCCTCTTAGTTGATTTAAAGCAATATTATTTTACTTTTGTTATGTAACAACAATTTTCATTTTATTATGTTATTATTAACTTTAAGTTATAAGATGGACTTCACATGTGTAGTGATTGGTTGCTACTGAAAAATACCATGACCAACTGACTGGACTGTTTGACTGGAGCGCAAGCCAAAGTGCTGAACCAAGATAAGTGAAATTTCGTACATTAATTGCTTTTATGGTGTAGACAATCGATATGGAAGGACTTCTAAACACTTCTTTCTATTTATTATTATTCATTTCAATTTTATAACAGTTTTCTTGATATAATGCTTGCGTCGAATTTGCTAAGTTCCATTTATATTCATTAAAGATGATGCATCTACATAATTATCCAGTCATTGGTATTTTTCTTATATTTCTTTCTTTCTGAAGATGATTTGATCATGAGCATTTATGGCTTGTCGTTCTCTGTCTACTGTCTTGATTTTTACGTATATTTTGATGCTCAATTTCTCTATCTCTACTGTCCATAACACTGTAAATATTTTCATGGTCATAAAAAGATCTGCTAGTATCAAACCGTGGTTTTGCTATTATTATTTTTATGTAGACTTCAATACATTGCCAATAAACGTATTGCTCATTTTGACTTGAAAATGGTGTTTTTGTTTATGGGATTGAAAAGGACATGTTTTCAATACACATGATGTTTTTTAGTTGTCCAAGCTACTTCATCATTTCTGGTACTATCTTGTCAAGCCCTTAGAATTTCCCAGTTTTTATTTTTTGTGGCGTTCCTTCTATTTCTTCCATTTATTTTTTGTCTCCATTTTGTGTTTTGAATTTGAGTAATCTGTAGGATTTTCCAATCTGTGAAATTTTGTGTGAAGAATGGGCTCACATGGAGTACTTTTTCCGTTCATATGACTTTACTTCATTTGCAGTCTTCTGATTTTATTTACTGTTTTGCTTCTTTTATTTTCTCTTTAACTTCTTTAATATTGATATTTCGTGTATACATAATGAGTTTTTCTTCATATTAACTTTGGCTTATAGTTCTTCGCTCTGCCATCTTGTTCTTTCCTGTATTTGATTTGATCACATGTTTCCAGTGCAGAATCACAAAGTTTCCGTTACAAGTCTTTTCTCTTACTATTTGCTTGTGATGGCTCGGTCTGTTTTCTTTTGATAATATTTTGTTTTTATTTTTAGTCTGAATAATGTAATATGCGGTTATTTGTTCTTTGTCTGACAGTTCTTCTAATTTCCTAGAAATCAAGGTTGTGTTTTCATCTTCGCTTCCAATGGGTTCTTACGTTTTCATACTTTCGTTGCAAATAATGTAGACTATAACACTCGCGTTTCTTTCTTTTGCGAAAAAAGGTGAATCTTTTCTATAAATTGATACTCCGAAACGGTTTTCTACTCAGAGATTATTATACATACAAAATTAAATAATTTTGCTCTCACTTTGATATATTATTTTTGTTCTATAGTACTGAGAATTTGATTGCATTTTCTCAATTCTTCTATTTCAGTCATTCGTTGTCATTGTATCTGTATTAAGTTCTGAACGGGTTTGATTTACGATCTGCTAAAATGATGTTCTTCCAATTGTAAGACTTAAATTAACATTGGGCTAGGGAAGTGTGGAAGTGGACAATTCAATAAATTGGATTTACTGATTAGTTTTTCGAATTGCCTTTCAAAAGTGTTTCAGAGCATGAGCTTAATGAGTGGTCTTGTAAGCAAAATACTATCACAATACTTCATCTAAGCCTTGGAGGTACATTTACAAGTTTACTATGAATCACAGGATTGAAATAATCACGGCTTTTGTTAAAATAGTAAAAAAGAGTCAATGATTATGATTTATGAATGAGAATGGAACTGAATTTATAGTTTTTCAACTTGCTTTGCTATAACAAAAAATTTTCGGACCAAAGTACCGGATTATATAATGGGTTTGATTTCATTATTGTGTTGTAGCTTTGAGATGCCGTTCAGTCTAATGCCACAAGCAATATTTACCGATTCACGCTGACATTTTCACATCTTGACACAATCTCTTTTCAAGAAATTAATAGTATATTGCAATTAAAAAAACTGTCTGTTTAAGAGTAAAATTATCTATTTTTTAATTTTTGGTGAATCATAAAATGATAATCAAAGTATATAAATAAAATAAAAACATTTCAGTTTGGATTTCAGTTTGATTCATAATGAATTTTCTAACAAAGTGGCCAGCTTGAAGCATTTACTGAAAATTTCAACTTCACGATTCCAACGCAATCACTTCAGTCCAATCTGATCTATTAAATACAATTTTACTAATAGAGGTCATGCAAAATTTGTAATTATAATATATGAATAGAAGATAATGCACAGCAAAATCCACCTACTAATTAAGTCGGCAGTTCTTAATGTCTCACGTTGATCATAAATTCGACTGAACAGCAAGCACGTACACGTTCATGTACGGGGGAAGTAATAAAGTAAGGGAGCAATTAGTATGTTAATGTTTAGATATGAACAATTAGTCTGAGAAGTCGTTTACTTAAGATTGTTGCTAAACCCAGCACAAGCTTGGAATATTCAAACAGTCTTAAACAGACGACATCACGTCTACACTGTTAAGATAACAATATAACATGAAGAACCATAAGAGCGTGGTACACTGTTCTTAGAAAACTTGGAATATCACAAATAAGGGGAAATTTAGTAAATAAAAATTACACCCAATTTCTTTTTACTACAGTCTGAGTATTGCAACGGTGGTCCTTTTGGAGCAAATAAAAAATAACTCCTCAATGTATTTTTTTCGCGTGGGGCTTTTAAATAATTCGTATAATAAGAACGAAGTGGATTCAAGTGAAACAAGAGATGAGAAGGCTTCTTGGGGAATAACAGTGTAGAGCACAATTGCAGCAATTAAGCATCCCATCTTAATTAAAGACAAAATGGCGTATCTTAATGCCAAGTTTTCATTATATCACTTAACTTGATAAGATCAACATTTAGACTAATATTTAAACGCGCCCCGCATTGAATTCAGAATAAGAATTTTTGATTTAATTTCCTATTATTCTTTTCTCTATATTTCACGCTACCACTAACATGCCTTTTATAAATTTTACCTTGTAATTTACTTCCGTGATTAATTTTAACAATCATACATTGATTCGTTTCAGACGTTTAAAGCACTTGCGCATCTCGAGAAAAGAATCGAAATAGGCAGTCAAATGACAAATGCTACTACTAAACGAAAAAGAGAGATAAAAGGGGATTCAAAATAGTACCATAAAATAAAATATTAAATACGATTTCTATCGAAAATTTATTTGAGGAATGTCTCAGTTAGATAACGTTATATTTCTAAATACTACAAAGGGTCCTTTTTTAAGATCAGACGTTCTAAACTTTTGAACCTAGGATTTATTTTTGCATTCATAGTTTGCGAAACGCCGCTTTTTTCAAAAGGCGCTATTGTTTGACGCCCCCTGATTTAATTGATACTTATCACCAAAAACATTACAACCGCGACTTTATTTGGCTGTGACAAATCAATTTGAGGATATACATATGTATATTTCTTCTAATGTATGCACCCTAGTTCGGTTCAAAAACATCCCTTAATTCGCGAGCGAGCTCCGCCAGCTAAGGGCATCAGCAACGGCACATACACTTAGCTTTGTATCTTATTTGGGTAGTTTAACACCCCCCCTTCTTTTATTTAGTTTTGCGGTCGCATTCAGGAGGTACCAGAGAGGAAGGGAGCATTTTCCGGAAGCCTTTGATTGATGAATCTTAAGGCAACTTGAACTATAATTAATTTAGTTATGAATAAATCGAATAAAATTCTAAATTTAAATTTATGGTCGTCCCGGAAAATCATTTATGAATTGGTGTGTTTGCATTTTCCCCTAAAAATCGTAAATATGTGTTTTGGTGTGAGTTGGCCAAAGCGGAATGCACCAGCGCGCCGCCGGAGTGTAAATCAAGTCCGGGCCGGAGTTTTTTGCTTTAAAATATTTTCTACATAACCTAACTATCCACTTAGCCAGAGACCGAGTCGACATATGTGACAACTCTCCATTCCGCTACAATGAATCACAAATTTAATCTCACAAATGGATCCAGACCGCATTTCTCAGCTTGCATACTGGCCGCCATATTGTGCCACACATACATCACCATCTCATAACCTCAACTTGTGATTTAAGGAGCGACCGTTTTGCTTCTGGGGCGTTTTTAATGTCTAAAAGGAGAAAGAACAAAGGATTTTGTTGTTTTGGTAGAAGCTGCCATTTCATAACAGTAGAAAGGTGGCGAGGAATGCAATAGTTTTTTTGTTTGATTGCTACAAGCTTTTCCTTTCTCCATCAGCGATCGTTGATTTGAGAAATTGTAGATGTTCCTTCTTAGAGACAGTATGGTGTTACAATTAGGAAAAATGTACCCGTAATGAATTATATTCAAAGCCTTATCCTTAAATATATACTTTTAATATAAATGTTTGTGTTAGAATTAACTAGCCCAGATGTTAGATGTACCATGAAGGATCTGATTCTACTTTGAATTGACCCCGTCATTATTAATAATACTGCCAAGCACTCTACTCCTTACAATCGAAATTAGATATGAAAATGAGCACAATTGTTTAATAGTTGCAAGCAACATAAAACTATCTTCTAATTGACACTTTAGTATTTATCACGCAGACCAGTCACGAAATGGAGCCAATAGACAAAAAATCTATCTACGGTTAATTCAATAAATTTTTGTAAAATCACGAAAGCGAAGTTAAGAACTAATTAATCCAAATGTTAGAAAACGAACCCGTCAGAGACACCAACAATCGATGGTCATGCCAAAAATGAGGTTTGAGATATAGGAGTCAATTAGACAATCTGTTAGCCAGGATACTTTTTTTATATAAACTAGAGTATGAATAAATCTAAAATAAGACGATTACTCTAAAGTGAAAATACGAATAAGCATGAATCTTGAGAAGATAATAAAATCTGCAGACGAACACAAAATATGAAGTAAAATAGGTACAATGAAAAGAGTCCGCAAAGTGCCAAGCAATAAAGAGCCTCAAATTATGGATATAATTTAAAATATGAAGAAGGGTATAGAGTATAAAAAACTAAGACTATCTGCAGTTAAAATCTAGAATGTGAATTAAAAATGAAAACTTAAACAATTACAAGAATCTTTGTAAAAAAATGTAACATTTTTACCTAAACTATTAAAATATTCAGAGAAATGTAGAAATTTTTCGTTGATATGGCATGATGTGTTGGCGATTATTTTGGAGACAAAAACTGATTTATACTATCAAAATGTTCACGTTGGTACGACATGTAGCATTTCAAGGCTAATAAAGTAAGTTCAGAATGTAATTCTTTATTAGTTTTAAAATGTCGCTCTTAAATTTCCATTAATTAATCTCTGTTTTTAAGTAATAGATATATTCTCTCATAAATATTGAGAAGCAATCCAGCAAACTAACCAGACACATTACATGTGAGCGTTCATGTCCTTTTAGAGATACTTTTTTCATTTCTTCAGCCCAGACTTCTAGGCATAGCTGGTAAAATGTAATCATTATCTTATTTTTCTTTAAACTTTAAACTGGGAGCACCTAATATAACTATTTTACGGCATCTTGTGTTAAAACTGTTGCAAATCTACTTAGAAATATGAAACTGTATGTTTCTTAATAACTTCTTAGGGGTAGTTCTGCTTTTAAAGAGTTATGTTATTGATAGTATTCCCCTTCAGAGCAACTAAAATAATGTTACTTATTCTACTATGCTCATTATCATTTTAAGGCTCCATTCAAAATATATCTATCTAGCGAATTATGCCCTTCAGTCAGAATAAAACACCGTTATCACTAAAAATACTCACATAATGGGTAGTATCTAATAATGTGGGTCATTGAATGTATTTACATAAATTAGATTTCATGCAGAAATATGTGAGATTTGATATAATTCTTTATTATTCAAACAAGTTTCTTTCACTTTTCTCTTAACCTGATTTTTGTAACAAATATAGTGAAGTGATAATGTTGATCTTTCAGAAGAATGCCTTGGTATTCAAATAGCCGCAGTCGCGAAAGTTTAAACATCGACATTGAACGATACTCTATTTTTACTTCTACCCCAGAATACAACAACACTATAAACAGTGGGAAAGAAAGAATGTAATGTCGACGAGTACCCAATAAACAATTAAATTTTATTAGGCAAGTTTCAGAAACATCCGCTGGCATTTTATAGAGCTTCAATCGTTTTATAACGTCAATCCCCTGAGACCAATCAGCTTTAAACTAGAGTAGCCGCCATATTTGAGTCATAAACCAATGACAATTAGCTATAAAACGTTTATTATGCCAGGACGACGCTTGTAACACTGATTTCGATACTCTTTTACCGCCTTTCCAAAAGGTCTTCTTGAGGAGGAAAAGGACAGACTTGCGCTATGTCGTCGAAAAATTAAGTTCATAACTATCGCTCTATGCAAGATGTTACGATCTTCTATGTAGAATGAACACAAGGAAAAGAATTTTATGTCCTTCTCGAATAGTTTGAATTGTAAAACTTTAGATTGGATCTAGTAAAAATTTTGGGGAAGGGAAATGAGATTTTCGAGCGGGTTACTTAATTGTATTAAAATTTTCCGCGTTTGCGTTAGTTCGCTTGTGAATTTCCAGAAAGATTTTAATAATATTTACTACGTTTGTACGATATGACATTTTAAGGGTAATTGCAGGAACACTCCCGCAGCAGGATCGACGGATATTCGTCAATTCATCGCATGAAAACAACATATTTTTAGTTTTATTTTCACTTAGGCAATTGGGAAATGGACACTGTAAATCACACTTTTCGACGTATTTATGATTACGCTCTTCTGGACGACTATTAGACTGATGGACATTTTCAAAGTATCAGAAATATTTCAGGGATTTTTCTAACTTTGATTTCTTTCTAAAGCTATGAATTGTTTGGCTGTCGTAGTTCAAGAAATGATGACGTGATCTATGTAATAAACATGAAAAGTTTCCTATAATTTTTATGAAAAGTTTCGTCAGAGTCGTTGGGTATTATGAACTGGAGGGATTTAAATAAATTGTCGAGTATATGGCATTTAAAAATGATTACCTCCAATAAACAGATTCAATTCCAAAAGATTATTTAATAAATCTCTTAAATGACACTTTATGAAAATATATGGCGTGGCCATATTTTTGTCGGTATAAACGATTTACTTTATCGGAAGTGCTCCTTACTGCAGACTGTAATAAGGACTCTCGCCTAAGTTATTGGCATCGGCGAGCAATTCCTATTAGTTTGATTAAACTGTGCAAGTGAAGGTCCTCCGGGTGCATGAGCTAGAATATGACAGGAGTGTTAAATGGTGTATGGGGGATCTATCATATGAAGGGGACTAAGTGACGATTGCTATTTTATAAAATTGACTTGTTGGTTTAAAAAGGATGTATTGCATTTTGGCTTGGGACTGCTTGAAATATGGTGAGAATTGAAATTTTCATGCTTCAACTATTTTATTAGGTAAAAACACAGAAACAATAATTGTAGCTATAAATTGTGGCGATGTGATTCCCAATATTTTACTTGTGAATGTTACGTCTAATTGTATCGCTAGAGTTTCTTTCTGTACTTCTTTGTAGAAATAAGAGGAATAACAGCCGAAATTAATCCGCTTATATGTGTGTCTAACTAACAGCAAACATAACTCCATTAAGTGGTAAAATCTGCCGGAAACAAGGACTACTAATATTCTTTCCAGGAGTGTACCAAAGCGGTAGTATAGTTGAATTGATTGTCGAGTGTTTCTGAACAATCTTAGTTCCTAAATCCGAGCTTCAGTGCGGTGGAAAAATCGCAACATTCTGTTTCGTTCGTTTGCTGCGTCTCTACAACGGCTAAATATCAAGAACAGGCGTGTCGAAAAAACAATAGGGGATGCCGCCAGTTCATTATCTGCTCGCCTGAAGCTGTACTGAGGTTGCTTTTCCGGTATATTACAGCGCGTCATATAACCCCAAATCTCTAAACGATTTATAATGGGAAAATACATTTTCGATGCTCCTGAACTGATATCGCCATCTTAAAGTTGTTTCCTTCATATTTTTAGAAATATTTTTATGGCTCATGCGTTAGGAATGAAATAGTTCGATATAAAGCCAGTTTTGCGGAATTCATAAATGTTGAAAAGTATTTGTGAACATGCGTTACTATATTTGTGTCATCTTCAAGAGGTATTTTAATATTATTGCTAATATTTATCAAAATATCTAATCCCAGCAGTAGCTAAGTAATGAGCCCTAAAAATTAGGATCGAATACAATAGCAAATAGTTTGCTCTGTAATGGAAACAAATCAATACTTAAAACAACTGCTATTAAGCTTTTGAAATCAAACACCGGTATGATATTAAATTTCGAGTTTATTGATGAAAACTCTATATTCTCAGAAAATGAAACAAATATGTTTTAATAATTTTTAACGTTTCATTCATTTTGCTAGAATTCTCACAAAGTAGACAAATAGCGCATACATTTCACAAAATAAATATCACCTGTTAATAATACTGAAAATAAGACCAGTGCTCCAGAATATCTTTGTAGAGCATTTACAATCCAGCCCATTTCGGGGGATACAAAAATTGAAAAAAAATCTAAACAGAAGAGAAAAATGATTTTACAAATATTTCTTGTTGGTCTACATGCTTTTCGAAATGTTTGAAGCTGATACTCACTAGCTTATCAATTTGACCGTAACATGAAAATCTGCAGCCCTTTTTACTAGCTCGAACAGTTTCCCTTGTATTTGCATTGCTTTCTTTTACTATAGCAGAGTAATGTGCTAAAGAAAGTGACAATAGCAAATCAAGTTTATTTACTGAGTTTAAATAAACACTCGTTGATTGAAATTTTTTACTTCCTTATCTTTTCCATGTACTTGCGAACTGATTAATGTCGAAGTTGTCCATAATATTGTCTTTTGTAATAATTAAATCTGTAAAATCATTTTAAAGAGTTGTTAGTAGTTAAGAGAAGCGTTATTGTTTCTATTTTCACGTTAATTTCATCGAATGAGATATTTATCAATAACCTTCCATAAAGCAACTGTATTCAAATTGTTGTATTGATATGACCTCATTGCATGTTTGGTTGCATAAGAGAAGAGGTAGAATCCTAAAAGTGTAAATTGGCTTTGATGTAGAAAAATTGAATTTTTGATTCAATAAAGCGGTAACATAAAACTATTTAACTTATTAGCAGAGTATATTTTTGTTGGTTTATATCTTCGCATGATAAATAACGTCTAATGGACTAGGCGTACTATAAGATTTGTTGAATTTTAAGCTTCGAATATGTTGTTCAATAAGTTTTGCGGTTAGATATGAAAAAACATAATTTTTTGGTTTCAAGAACACTTTATTATATTATTCAGTATAGCTCTTCTGGCCATCAAAACACTTGTTCCAACGAGACTCCAATTTATGAATTCTATCCCTGAAGTGAGAATCTGAAAGGGCTGCAAAATACGCTTCCACATCTATCATGACCTTACCATTTGATGAAAATCGCTTTCCACGCATGCATTTTGTTAGGTTTGGAAATAGATGGAAGCCGATATTGAATACTGTGAATGCTCCAACAATTCCAACTTTAATTCATGGATTTTATCCATTATTAAAATACCTAGAATTTATTGTTTAACCAGTTTGCAAGTAATCCACTTCCTTTCGCATTCCAAAAAATTAATGCTAACATCTTTTTGGTAGACTTTTAGACACGAACTCGTTTCGGAACCGAAAAACCAGGTTCATACCACTCTTTAGCCTCTTGTGATGATCCAAGAGCATGGTGCTACACTAAAGTCTCATCCAAAGTTATGAATCGAATCATAAAATACTCTTCATCATTTCTAAATGTTGCCGAGAAAGTCCCATTTAAATTTGTTTGTTCTATTGTTAGCGAATGCGGCACCCATTGTGCACTTATCTTTCTGAAACGCAATATTTCAATCAAAATATTGCTTATACTGCCCAATGAGATGCCTAGTGTTTCTATTAAATCTCTTTCACTCACTCGACGATTTTCCAATACGATATTCTGTATTTGTTTTACGATTTCTGGTGTTGTAACTCTTTTTGGACGTCCTTGACGTGGGTCGTGTTCAAGGTTTGTACCATCTCGTTTAATTTCAGCAACCCATCTTTCTATTGTACTAATTGATGACGAAAAGTTCTTAGACACATTAAATATTCGTTAATAAATTTCCTTTGCCTTTAAACCCTAAAAATAAAAATTAAATCACTGAACAATACTTGGTTTGTTTCCAATGAAAAGAAAAATACTGTGGCATGTCGATACTAAATGGCTTGTAAACAAAGAATGGATTGACAGCTTGTAATGAAACTTCAGATACGAAGAGTGTTCCAACATAAGAAACCAAATTTAGACTAGCAGCAGCACTCTTTCTTATCGACCCCAAAACTAATTGAGTAACCTAGTAACTCTTCATATTCGAGAGGTTTAGTTTCTATAATGAAATTGAATTTTAAAAATGTTTCTGTTGCGCCGTCAACAAAGACATTATTTGAAGATGAACTTCTTCTATCTATCTGATTCCTTTATATTTTCGACCCTGAAGTTGATCGTCTTCAAGGCTTGTGCGACCAAGTTAAAAGTCAGCAACCCGTCTTTGTACTGTACTAATTGCAGGTGCAGAGTGCTTATACCTTTTAAACAATCGTTCATAAATGACCACGTTTAAATTAAATAACCCATCTTTCTACTGTACTAATTTCAGGCGAAGAGTCATTACGCACTGTCAACTTTCGTTCATAAATTTTTAAAAATAAAAATTCAATCACTCCACGATACTTCATTATTCCATATTAAAAAAATACTGTGACCTGTCGATACTAAATGGCTTGTAAACAAAAAATTAATTCATAGATTGAATGAAACTTGACAAAATGTTCATATGAAGAGTGTACCAAGATGACAAAAAATTAGGTTAGTAGTGATGCATTTTCAAATCGACCAGAATGCTTTATGAACAACCTAGTACATATCTTATTGCATCTCGTACAATATTTATGTGATTTGCACCTATGCTAATGATTTCATATATTATTTCAAATTGCATTAAATCGCAACTTTGAAAAAATTTGAAAGTTTGGTTTTATCTTTAGAATTAGTCAATTTGTCGGAAAGTTTTCATTATTATATTTATTTCTTGCAATTATGTTAGCAGAGATTTTGCGTGACAAATAGAAACATTTTTCATTTCAATTTATGTATTAAATATTTGATATTTGTTTTTGCACCAGAAAGCTATAGTATAGGTTCAAAGCATAATTTCAGATGATTTAATTCTAGAAAAAAGAGCAATATTTGATTCGTATTTTGAAAAAATATTATTTGTTATATTTAGGTTAAGGAGAGCATCGATGTCAATTCAACAAATTTAAATTTATTACACTTCGTAATTACCACAGACTTTTTGGCCACCCGTTAAGAAAGTCTCAAAGAATCTCTTTGATTCATCTAAACAATAGGGCTTAGCCTTACACAAAAATAGTATTAAATATACGGTAGTGTCGAACAAGTAATAACTGAATATTTCAATGTTTATCCATGACAATCATTTAGAAAGAGCTCATTGGTTTCCGTATCTAGGATACACAATTAAAAAAAATTGAGAATACTCAATTGAAATTAATAAGCATATATAAGTATCAAGAAATGCATCCTTTACACATAGAAGTGGTTATATATTTCAAATTAATCCCTTAAAAAAGATGTGAATACGAATCAACTCTGAACTTATCTCTCTCTCTTTCTCTGCATTTTTTCGTGGTATGTAGACTTGCAAACTCACAGAAAACATTATAAAAATATTAGAAGCATGCAAAATATGGCTATGCAAACTAGATAAATAGACCACACAATAAATAAGAAGCTACAGGGATGAATAAAAGTGAATCCGAAAAATTAGTTAATATATGCTAGCCCATATTGTACTACATACTGATGAATATCGCACTTTTAAGCTGATTATGCAGGAAAAGATTCCACATAATTCTAGTGCTATAAGATGGATCTTTTCAGAACTGGAAAGCCACCAATTGTTTAATAAGAAAAGCGTAAGTTAGCTCAGAGCGGTTGCGAGTAGAATGAGAATAGTCAACGTCCGCTAACGGATATGATTCTTGAAGAAGGGCAACATCCCTTTTGGAATCTGCAGCATTAAAGGAGCCCATTATGTTTGTTGACTGTTAAATATCCCTGAGTTTGGCTATATATTTCCTATAATTGTGAACTGTTCCGTTTTTTTTTGTTTTTAAGCATTGCCTGGTCAGATAAGGAAGCATAAAATAAAATGCTACTCTAATGTACGTCCTTCCTAAAGTAGCACCAGCACTTTAACAGGTAATACATAAGTGACTAATATAATTTTGTTGACAATTTCCTAAGCAAGAATTTTAATAGAAGTATAAAAATTATAACAAATACACTTTACACGAACCTTTACTAAATTAAAAGAAGTCAGTAACTTATGTTACTACCGCTGCTAATTTTGGCAACTATCAACCTATTGTAGCACGACTGTAACTCTTAGACCGCCTATTTATCTTTTTTGCGGGCCAAATAGTAACAGAACAGCTTTGATTATTTTCACGGTCCTCGATTCTAGCTTGCTCAATTTCCAAATATCAAAATTCTTTACCATGTTAATGGGATTAACAATGCTTTCAGATTTTGTAGCAGTAATATTTCAAAATGGAATCGCTTTGAAAACATCCTCAAGGACAAACTAAACTAACCAAACTAAGCCAACGAGGACATGGAAGGGCAGAACGGTAGAGCAGACCAGGGAGAGCTGAATAACATAATACTTAATAAGAATGAAAATGATTTTGTGCGGGTTGGCGGTGAGAGTTTGAAACAGGACAACGAGCGCCATATTTCCGGCTGTGGTAGCGCCGGAAGCGCCTCCATTGTGTGTGACGTCGTAATTAACAAACTAAACTTAACATGTGCTTTCCTGCTACCATTGTGCTCTTTAAAATTAATGATCGAGTTTCCTTTTGGGCCAGCGCTTGTTCAATAGCACTCGTACATCAACTGACCCGCGACCCAACCAAGTCCGACCCCTGCCCTCACTGCGAAAATCCGCATTTCCAGTTGGAAAATGCGTGAAATATTGCCCATAATTACACACAGTATTTACATACGCTTCCACGTTTCATACAATGTTTCCATTCAAACATTTTATTCTGCATATGAAAGTAAATTTGAAAATGCATAAATAAATATATTGTATTTGTATTCAGTTAATATATATCCAGTGCAATTTATATGTGTTTTATACCATAAAAGCAAAACTACAATCTATTATTGCTTAACATCCTAAATTCTTGTACCTTGGTTTTGATCGTGTGAGATAATTTTGGCGCCGACGAAATTTTTTTATTTTAAGTCCCAAAATTCGGTATTTGGTTAAATTTGTTAAATTAGAGTAATTAGTCAAATATTTTTTACGGAGGTAATATCAGTGTAGAGGTTACGAGGCAAGTCGTTTGATGTACTGTATATACTATATATACTAACTTCATAAGCTTCGGTTTTCAAAGATGCTTATAATGCTAGTAAAAATTAAATTAATACTAATTTGAATAAATTATTTAGGGGCTTTTACGTTGCAATGTTTATAAAGAGAAAAAGTCAGACCTATATGGGTGGAGTGTCAAAATGTAAGTGAAACTGATGATCACCCCTAAACAATTTTTCGCATATATCAAAATGTAATTAGTCATAAATAATTTTTTTACGAAGGATTTTGGTAAACATTAGATATTTGTAATATTAAAGTTTGAGTCGGCTCAGGATTAGCTGGCGATTAGTACATATTTGTTTTAAACATGCCAGTTGCTACAAGACTATACTCCATTTCATTGTGTCATTTTCATTTGACAGAAGCGGAATTCTTCATGGTACAACATTAGCTACAGCAGAAACAGACACCTAGGCTAAATTGTTGGTAGAAACATGCCAATTTGTGTAAAATGCAACAAGGAAATCGAAGGAAAAATTATAACAGCTCTTGGGAAGACTTATCATCCTGAACATTTTGTGTGTGCTCAGTGTAAAACTCCGATAACAAGTACTTTTCAAACGAAAGATAATGAGATCTACTGCAACAACTGCTATGAATCCAGATTTCTGGATAAATGTGCAAAGTGTGATAAGCCGATCAAAGGTACTATCGTCAAAGCTCTGGGCAAATCTTGGCATCCAGAACATCTTTTATGTGGGGAATGCAATAAAGCTATAGGGACAGATCCATATTACGAAATAGATAAAAAAGCAATCTGTCAGCCTTGCTACCAAAAGAAAAATGCCCAGATATGTACTGTATGCAAGAAACCTATAGAAGGTAAGGTTATCATGGCTCTTGAAGAAACTTATCATCCCGACTGCTTTAAATGTTTTAAATGCAATCAGCCAATTACTGAAGATGTTTTTAATATAATCGGAGGACATCCATATTGCACTAAATGCAGTTAAATAAAATAGTATTATTATTTTTGCATTTTTATTCATTAATGTGTATTAAAAAAATTATTTCTACAAACGATGAAAATAGTATATACAAATTGGTATTTCAATTATTTGTCAATAAATTGGACTAATTGTCTTGAACTTTAACTCCGCAAATTATTTCATTGTTAATTATTATAAAAATATTGCTGTGGGGAGAATTCGATTCCCCCAATAAATTATAACTGTTCCTTTCTATAATTAATGACGAGTATATATTTTTAATTCAATAGAGTGATTTGTTGTTGTCGCGTAGCTTGGCAAATATTATAACATAAAAGCTCTTAGAATGAAGCTTTGTTTTGGTTCTTCAATAGAAAACCGACATATGTGTAGAAAAAATAATTCATATCCACAACAGTAAAATAGTAATGCACTCTAACAAGTTTCCAAGTGAGATAGAATATTTAGAAAGGGTATAAAAACTTCAATTCACTTCAAGGAGGCTTTTAAGTTAGCGAGCTTGAAGACAAGAAAAGGAGTTTTCCATCTTGTTTACCATCTGGACGAAGAGTCGGAGAGAAAGAGAGAATCTGGAGAGTATAAATATGTGTGTTTGCGGGTGGCACGGCACGGGCACATAGAGGGGCACGGGGCGCACAGGCACAGGCGGCAAAATTCGAATCCCAACAGAAGAGGATAGAATCGTATATCAAACACAATAAGATATATGAATCACTGAGACACATTTTATGCAAATTAGCGAAAATCTCATACATACAGATTGCAAGTTGCGCTAATGTAGTCATTATTGCCATCCTACTTACGGTGCGGCCAAACGAACTGCTTACAGTTCGCTTTGTAGCATATATCCATATTAATGTTTCCATATTTCATTATCTCATTCATATGGAAATCTGAAACAATTAGTCAAAATTCCACAGAGTGTTGTGAGAGGAAAATAATCGCGAATCGCCTGTGCCTCGAATCTCCTCGTCTCGCCTCAGCTTTTTATAAACTGATATTTTTAAATTGAAAATTATTGCGGATGTTTTTTTATGATTTAAGATACTTACTCATAATTTTTATTTGTAATTCATTAGTTAGAACAATGTTACAATTTGGTTTACAATGTTTCAGTGAATAGTATGTTTCATTAGTTTTTACTGGATATATTTATTTTTGATTATGCTTGTCTTATTATCATAAAATTCATTATTTAAAATATTATAAATAATCAATAAACATAGTATTATTTATTGTAAGAAATTTAATATAGAGGTTTGCATTTGTGTGATTCCTGCAGTCTTGCTTTCAGGTATTACAAGTTAGAGTTTTGCTTTTGTCATTTGGCCATATAGCATCCTTGCTCATTCATGCTTCTGCGAACTCTGCATTCTAAGACTCTTTTAGTCTACAAAGTTTCTGTCTGACCTAATATTCTATATATTCTTCCTCAGAACTATGTAGATATCCAAATCAATTTTATGTCCAGAATGTTCCTTAATTTTGTTTTCGATGACAGTCGCAATCGTTCAGCACAATAGTTGGACAAGGATGAATTATTAAAACACACCCCAAAGCGCAGTTTTCATTAAATATAGCTGATGATGAGCTTTTGGTGATCTAGTGGAAGTGCGATCCATTATGAGTTCCTGAAACATGGTTCAGTGATGATAATGCAACTAACTGGAGAAAACGCAAAAACAAATTAAAAAACAGCTTCGATTGGTCAGCAGACCGACTCCTATCTTACTGCATTAAAAATGTGGACCATATCCTGAGCAAACTACTTTGGCAAAACTGCAAGACTTGGAAGTGAAACTTCTTTATCAACTTTATTTATTTTATGCTCTTACCTTATGAGAAGATGAATTAGTGATAGAATGAAGTCACTTGCAATATCTACGAACATTTTGTAAAATATGCCATTAAACAGTAACCAGTAGACCGGAAAAATGTGCATGACTTTAGGACTACGCCCTTATCAAAAGAATAATTAGCTAAGCTACAAGAATGATCTAAGAATTATCAAATTATTACCATAACAAAACTTTAAATGTCATATCTTCTAAAGGCACGTATAGAATAGCATTAATTCCCAAATAAGACAAAATACTTCCTCTGTGCATACAACCTTTGGGATTAATTCAAATTCAATGATCTGAAATTAATGTGCCAACAAGGAAATGTAACAAATAAGAGTCACGTGGCAATCCGTGTCCAATTCCCCCACTGGAAACCTTTCATTGTTGCCATTGAACCAATAAGAATCAATTCTGCATGCCTTGTAAGCGCGGCCAGTTTGAATGCTCCGTAACACAAGATTATATGGGAGAATATGTCCCTCTGATATTCGTTATGTGTTAATAATGATATCTACTTCTGACTCGACATGGGAATCTGGATTATTTAATTTTGTTAGGATACACTGGTAGAATATAGCATCCTCTCTATATTTGGGAAATGTTGTTTTAACATAGATTCATTAAAATACCCACATACAAGTTTTGATCTTGTATAGGAAGTATTTTTTCGATATTTAGACTACATTATTATTTTTACACATTTCAGAAATAATTTAAATCGGTGAAGTACTATTTTAAACCTTCTAATAAAATAGTATTGTATTCAAAGTGCAAGTATGAAATCAGTTTATTTTAGCTGTTGAGTTACATGATTTCTTAATTAGCAGTGGTTTAAAAGACTTTATTTCATACCCACCGCCCAAAAAAATCCTACTGATTGATAACGTACATTATTCCTTTATTGGCAGCGAGTTGAACAAAATCAAGTGTTTTATTTCAAGTGAAAATAAGCCCGTTGTTACAATACGATGAAGAAACAAGATTTTTCTAGCGATTAATAAAATTCAAACCATCACATTGGCAGATAGTGTCGTTGTACTATTATATTTTGTATGTTGAAAAAGTATAGGATGTTTCAAAAGAACAATATAAAGTTACAAATCACAGATTCAATATTATCAAATCAAAACTTCGGAATATTAAAATTATGACAGAAACTGCACGTTTATTCAATCATTCCGGTAGTAGTCGTCAAAGAATCTAGTTGGAAATTTAAAATGTTTAAGCAGGCTGTCGCTGCTACTCAATAAATCCCAATTTAATACGAAAATGCATTGTAACAATCGAAATTTATTGTGGATAGCTCGTAGACTTAAATGATAAAAATTGAAAGTACCAGGACAGTTTTGGGTGGAAAATTAATCAGGTTAGAATTAAAAATACAAAATAAAAACCTAGATTAAAATATTGAAACTATCAAAGGTAAACGCTTGAAATTATAGCACGAAAACTTTAATATTACCGAATAAGTCGTTAAAGTCAAAATTTAGAGGCTACAGCAATCTTTGATGAAAGAATTAATAAACGAAAAATTCCAGAAGAAGCATCTTAGTCAGAGTGTTTACTTCAAAACTTATGAGTAATAGTGAGAGCTACAAAATTCTAATCAATACAGTAAAAACATCGATTTACACAACTTAGACTCTTAGTTATTGATACTAATTGATAAAAATGATATAGGTGATTTTTTCTGTCTTAAAATTTTCTTTCTAGAGTCTAAAATTCTTAACTGTAACAAAACATAATGAGTATTTTATCATGAGTATTAATAATGTTTTTAAAAATTGTTGTTTTATGCACTAAAAGCAAATTGATTAACCAAGAAAGTCATAGAAATTGATCTGGTACTGAAGTCAGAACAATCTATAGAAATAAAAGTCAAAACGAAATAAGTCTTTAACAGTTTCACATTCCTGTAACGATGAATTCTTAAACAATTTCCTTCTTTCTTGGTGAACGAGACTTTTAACACATTTCTTAGTACGAAGAGCTAGAGTTTTGTATTCTTGCTATGACGAATGGTAACACCTCTCCTTTTTTGCTTGGAGTCGTACTGGAAGGTGCATAAAGAAAAACCATTCCTAACTTACGGCTGCGAAACCTGGACTCTTAATGCAGCCGTTACAAATAAGTTAGCCACTACCCAAAGATCAATGGAAAGATCAATGTTAGGCATTACAAAGAGAGATAGAAAAAGAAACACATGGATTAGAGATAAGACCAAAGTAACAGACATAGTCCAAAGAGTCAAATCCCTGAAATGGCAATGGGCGGGATACATAGCAAGAAGAACAGACAATAGATGGACAACAAAAATAATAGAATCGTATCCCAGGAGTATTAAGAGACCCAGCAAACGCCCCAAAGACAGATGGGACCGAAACATCAGAAGACTTGCAGGAACAACCTGGTTCAGGCTAGTCGGAGACCGCAATAAATGGAATTTGCTGGAACAAGAATACACACGGCAAGTGGTAGGGATAACCACGTAAAAATACACTAAGACATCCCCTCTTCATAAGAAGTAGAAGCACGCAAACAACATTGTTAACTAATTAATTATTTAAGGAGGCCTCACCTTGAAATACAGGTTGATATGGCTGATGATGATGATATACATATATTTATAAGTATTACTAAGCTTGTTCTACATAAAAGCAGAGTTAGATAACTTTGTTGAAATGTTTTTAAATAATACATACATACATATA
>JAWQRO010000124.1:0-54084 GCA_033557835.1 Helochares maculicollis
TTCATGTAATAACGTAAATTTAAAATCAATTGCAGTAGTTGTTATTTATAGTTTAATCACCTATTTTGTGTAGTTGTCTCTGAAATCAAAACACCCCAAATATGATTAGATTCTTTTTTATAAAAGTAAGAAAATTTAGAAATATCTATTTTCGCGTCTACTGTTGCTTCCCAATAAAATTTTGCCTGCTCTACAATTAGTACAAAATACAATTGCTCGTAAAGTAATGTTAATTAATAAATTGAAATTAGATGCATTAAGTGTTTATTTAAATTATTTTCAAACAAATGAGTTGTGTATTAATTTTCACCCAATAGTTTTTTTAATGAGTTATTGTTACCTACAGTTCACTTTCCCTCTATCTGTAGTATTCTCTATAAAGAAAGAAATAAATAAAACTGATTAGAGTCATGTTTCATAGGAGAAAATAGCCAAGTTAAATTAAAAAATGATTTTAAATCTTTCTATTCGGCTTAGTGTGTAAAGTTGCTTTGTAATAAAATGTATCGCAGGAACACACTTTTATAAGTTCAATCGAAAATAATCAAGCATATTCAGAAGCATTATTTATTTAATTAATTATTGTTATCTCTAATTTTTCCTTCTATTTTCAACAGTTTCCTATAAAATAAAATAGACAGAATAAAACTAGCTAGATTAATATTTTGTAGTATAAATGAACAAAGGTAAATTCAAAAAAGAGTTTTTATTTTTCTTAATTGGTCAGTATTTGCACTTTTTTCATAATAATATGAACCATAGTTCAAAACGTTATGTACAAAAAGAACTTTACAAGCATTTGCCGTATCTTTCCTTTGTCGCTCATTTTGAATTGTTCATGCAATTGCTGCTTTCATTTTTTTAAATTTTATCAACAATCATATAAGTTTTTAAATATATTGTTGAGACTTAAGGAAAATTAGAATTTTAGAAAATAGCTTATTTTGGTATGATATTATATGCTATGGTTCTTAACTAGTCTCTTGTTATCAAGAAAAATTAATTATAATTATATTATTTTGAGCAATACCCAGGTGTCTGAAAATATTAACAATAGCTGCTAGTTTAGTTATCAAACAATCTTGGAATGTTCAGTATTCTTCTCTAAATTTCTAAATTTATAAATCTCTAAATAATCAACAAGCTGGATGGAAAATGAGTATAGAGGTCTTTAATAGCTGGAGAAATAAAAGATGAGCGTTTTAAAAAATTCATATATTTCACTATATACACGTTTAAATATATATTTTCTAAAATACGTAGTAGTGTCTTCAACATAAAAACTATTAACTTACATCGATATACTGTACAAAATGTTCTAAAATATCTAGAAAACTACCTTTTGATTTATTCTGTATAAAACTCTACAATATTCGTTTCAATTCAAGGAGGTTTATATATTATGTAATTATGTACCCTTTTCATCAATAAACAGATAATTTAATAAATAAAATTAAAACAAAAAGTTTACAGTGGTACATTTCCAAAAGAATCCGAAGAATAAATTTGTTGGCTAATTTAAAGTCGGTAATAATTTTTTTAAATATATCTATAAAAGTAACATAGTTTAATAATATAACATATACATAGGCCATCTTGTAGATTCGTAAGTGCAACATTATACATCCGTATAATATAATAAATAAATTTGCTTCCTTAATATATTTCATTAAACATCAACATGCTTAATTTACCTTAAGCACATTCTTTTTATTATCGTAAAATCAGCCTGCAACATTTTTTTTATTTATAATTATAATAATATTACAGTAATAGTAACAAAATAAAAATAAAATTGAATCACAGTAACACCATTTAAAAATATGCAGTAAAAAATAATGAAAATAGTTTTTTCGTTAAATTATTCAGCTATAGTGTTTTCTTTAAGTATACATCATGTTAGCATAACATATAATTATGTAGGTATAGGCATAATGGGTATACAAAAAATTAAGTGCCCTATCAACAAGTGGTTTCTTCATCCTGTTTTTTGTGTCCTTAACATACCTCACCTTAATACACCCTATATTATTATTAATAATAATACATATTTTTTACATAATTGCACGAAATAATACAGGGAGCATGGTCCCTTCTTGTCTCATTCGACAAAATTATTTTGTATAAATTTAAACACTAACAATTACATACGAAAGTTGTAAAAAAATTCATCAAAAACAAAGGATTTCAAAAAACGAATGTATAAACAAAAATGGCAGTGATTATTTCTTTTACAACCAGTTGGGTCCTAGTGAATTTTCTAAAATTGAAACGGCGTCATACCGTTCCATATCTCTAAATATTTTTATTAATTCAGTCAGGGCACTACTTTGCCTATTCCTGGCTTCCCAAAGGTCCAAAATGCAATCAGTTGGAGAGGGTTTTATGGCAAAGAAATTAATATATCGGTCCACAGACAAAGCGTGAGCCAACATTCTCCAGTCGTTAGCCCGTGAGGTAGGAGGATCCAACAATTGACATAATTGTTTCCTAATGGTTTTGTTTAGTCTAAAAGCAAATTCATCACAAGTAGACACCCCTCTGTCGGTCAAAATTAAATTTTTAGCAAGTTTAGGCGTGTGGCTTTCATCTGGTATGGCAACTTTGAAATTTTTGGCACATTTACTGTCACCTAGGTAATCTTCCCTAGTCAATTGCTTATACGACTTTGGCGAGTCGTTACTTTTAGTTGTTTCGCTCTGCACTTGTAATTTTGGCACTAATTCATTAAATGTTTTCGCGCTGTTGGTCCTGCTTGAAACATCAGAATCATCTCGGCAAGTAATATCAAACACTTGGTAGTTATCGTAGCCCTTTTGATTCACTCGAATTTTGAAATTTAAATTCCTATTGATTTCATAACACTCCAAAGTGAAAGAGCAATGTAGACTATTACTATTGGCGTGCCACAAGTGCCTAAACGGAATTTCTTGGTAATTGGAACTGGGTTTGGCTTTCCATCCATCGCAAATGTTCTCCAAGTGCAAGCATAGGTTATTGCCGCCATCTTGGAAATGTAAGGTTTTGGGTTCATCCATCAAGTATCCTCCTAAGCGCTTTTCTTGACCGAAGACCGTCTCCATGGAGCTTTCCGTATCTTCTAAAACGTATACTCTAACACTAAAGTCTACTGATGATTGAAAACATAACTTAGGGGCAAAAACAGCCAACTTTAAACGCTTGATAGCGCATCCATTTGCTGATTGTCCAACTATAACAAATCTGGATAAAGATTCCGTCACTAAGTATGCAGTGTCTTTATCCAGTTGGCAGAAAACTCCAGTGTTGATTGTTTCTTGGCCCAAAGTGACAGCCGTTATCCATTGGGAGTCGCTGCAATCACTTTGAAGAATCGAAATGACCCAACTACTTTTCGTCAGGTCGGCACAATGAGGTATTTTTAAAACTACTGATTTATTTAGGGATATATTAGGCCCACAGCTAACTACAGGACTCAGTTGAGTTACATTTTCTGCTAATTTGGGTCTAAAGCAATCTTCGTTCAGAATCGATAGGAAAAGGTCGTGTTTTCTGGTGCGAGAAACGGCCCCTTCTGGGATCAGAAGGCTGACAGCGCTGTCTGAGAGGTTTAAGTAAGCTCCTGCGTGGGTTACTGATGCGCTGGTGTAGTTCCCGCTGGTCGTTGGAGTTACTGCATAGGCTTGGGGTAGCGGTGGTATAGGGAGAGTCACGGATTCTGTTGCTACTTCGTAGGTGGAATCAGCTGAAACAAGAGAAAATTTTAACAAAAGCATGCTTTGTAAAACTCGCTTATCATAGAACAACTAAAGCTTAAATAATGTATTCATGGAGTTAATCGTTAGATAGTTAATAGTTAACAGTTATTAAATATTTTGATTGTTTTAATATGTGACCGATCTAAGTGGTTCGCTTTCTGGATTTCAAAATGTTTTGAACGTTTCTATTTGCTTGAATTACTATCGTAAATTACATCTGCCACCATTAATAATTGGGTAAATCTTGTACTTGATGTTTATGTCAATGCTACATTTTTAGTTCATTAGCGTATGCATTAAAGGTGCATGATGAATTAAACAGATAAATGATTTAATAATTTCCTTGTTAATTGAATTACTTTCTTAGATGATATTCATGGTATAACTGGTCTAAAAATCTCAAACCTCTTGACTACTAGTACTGCAATTGCAGCTGTGGATTGCAAATTGTCTTATAATCACATGTATTTGTAGAGTTAAGATAGATAATATGTAGTAGTAGTAGTGTATTGCTCCTTTTATTTTTCATTATAGGAATCGTGAAATAATATTGTTGGTATATTCTGTTGGTCTAATACCCTGATAAATAGTGGAGAATCGTTTCCAAAAACGAATATGTACCATATTATCATCTTTTTAATGTAATTTTTTAATTAGCTTGCATTTCTGTTTATTTAGCAAACGGTATACAGATTCTACAAACTAATGTCTTCATTTGAGGGCTCCGGTTTTGTGCATTTATGTGACAAATTCTCATTAACCTTTTGTTTAGGTCTGTTGGCCATGTTTGTATGTTGCTTTCTTTTATGACCATCTTTCTTGTTTTTGCCACTTTTAGGTGTTATTCGAGTGTTTGGTTGCAGACACTCCATGGTGCGTCTGTTATCATCTATATAATAGCAAAATAGCGATGTAGAATTTGCTTGTATACCTGCAGAGTTGTATTCCACACATCCAAGTAGAATATATTGTCAGTTTGTTTGATAAATGTCCTCTAGAATTAGTCTGAATTTTCTATTAGTAAGCCAGCATATTTTTTGTGATCTATTTGTTCTATTGTTCTATTAATCTATATAAATTCTCAAGTATGATAGGACCTATGGTAACATTAGATTTTATTCGGAAGATATTAAAGGTGATTGACTCTGTTACTTTAGTAAGATTTGAGAAGTTTGAAATATCTTGATGGTATATGATTTTTGATTTTCCTCACTCTATCAAAAGCTTGGCTTAGGTTAAAAAATACGAATATCCAATTTGCTTTTTCTACTAGGGCTTGACTTAAAACATTTCTTTCATACTCATTTATATATGTATATCGTTAGCAAAGGCAATATACCTAAAAATATGAATGCATTCATTTCTAAGCAAGATTGTATTTAGAATTCCTGCACAGTTCAGTTACAGACTAGATACTTTTCTGTTGAGCAATTCAAGTAGTAGTTTTCTATTATGATTCGTTTTTTATTTATCTATGATGTCTAATGTATTCTAATTCATTACTATTCATTATTATCTGCTAATAAAAAGAAAAACGGTTTAGGCCGTGATAGAAAAAATAAAGTTATAATTTATGCTAATATAATAAAAGACATTTAATAACAATTAAAACAATTCGTAGGATCAGTAATAGAAATTGCCACAAATCAAACGAAAAGTAAGATGGGTTTCTCTGTAAAAAGAAAAAATACTTACAATTATTCGTAAATCCACTAAGTTGACTCCTTTTCCCGCTCGACGATTCGAGAGTGGAACTGGTGGCAGGAGACATCTGTATATCACTGGCGGAAGTTAAATGGGGAACGTCGTAGTGGTGTTCCGAAACCGACCTCGCCACTGACGTCGCTGGTGTCGTGTAGGGATATTCGTAACAAGGTGGCACTGTTTGCGTTAAATCTGGTTGAAGAGACAGAGATTTTTTATCGTGCTCCGGGAAAAACTCCGGATGGTATTCTGAAAAAGATAAAAACACATGAAACAAATGACAATAAAAAATCAATGCTATTAGTGTTTCTTTATCCTGAAAGTGCTAGCATTCTATTGATTATAAAATAAAAGAAAAGCAAAAGCTCTACAAAAACGCAAAGTTATTTTTCTTTTTCGATTCTCCTTCCCATTTACTTATTCCTCTCTCGCTATTTATTTGTTTGCGTTTCTTTTGCAATTTATATCGCCATCATTGCAGGTATTAATTTATTTCCTTTTGTCTGGCTGCCTGGCGCTTTTTATTCGGGAGAAATATGGGTTATAATGAAATAAATGGTGTTGCGTGAGATGCGCGTTCATCTTGTCATTTTGATGCGAATTTGTGACAACAGATATATAAAGGGTGAATAAGAGGAATTATTTTTCGGTTGAGGAATTATTTTCTGGTTGAGGAACTGTCAGGAATATAAGTTGCGTGAGAGTTGTGCGGATTTATTTTTACGATGGCGCATTTAATAAATCACTTTGTATTAAGTTATTTAGTGCGGCCAAAATAAATTTATTGGGTGGAAATTCTTAGGATTACCTACGGTGTTCATTATTAAAATATATCGTCACTGAGTGTTCGTTCTGAAGACGGGAACATGTGTAATTTAACACCTTTATGAAGATGCACGTCGCCTTCTTGAGTGAATACTGATTTATTTACATTATTTATAAAAGCATACGTTGAGGTTGTTTTTAATAAGTGAAGGAGTTTCGTAAACATTTCGAGCTTGGAACATCCAAACAGACGTAAAGTTGGATGTTTAGAAAAGTCGTTAATTCTAGGAGCCGACCGACCCGGCTGTAACTAGAGAACTATTTTAAAGAGAGGTTCTGTCTACCGGTGTCTATTTAAGTTCTTAATAGGTGCTTCTCTTCGAAAGGTGTTAAAACAGACGATGCAGTAGATACGGCCAAATTTTGCGTCACAATGTATTTAGCCTAAATTTAGCCACCCCTAACGCCAGCACGAAAATTTTGCTCGTTGACATGACGAATCGGAATCACTTCTCATTTATCACCGGCCGATGTTTGGCCGTTACATTTTTATTTTACGCTTTGACTGCGGTTTACTAATTATTGTTATTTATTATGCCACACGCCACCACACTGTCAAATTGCTCGGTTAACGAGTAATGAGACTAGCTCATCCCCACTGTTTCACTCTTATTCAATTTCCTTTTTACTTCTTAGTAAATATGCGCTTAATGACGAGGTTTAAGGCGTTAGGCGTGCCTATATTTATTTATAGACGAATATATCAGCCATAATAAGAGAGTTATTACGAAAGCTTTCCGAATAAAAAATATATCTAGCCGACAGGTATCAAAATATTGTTACAACTAACAGCACACCTTCATTTATATTTGGATCAATAGTAGATAATAATAATTTTTTTACGGCTTTTACCAACAGCGAGGGGGCGTCTCATCCGCGTCGGATTATAAAATCGGAACAAAACTATTCCATTGAACACTTAATAACTTAAACAAACTCGTTTTGGGATCGTTAAGATAACTTATTTTACACATGTTCACCGGATAGTTATCTGACAATGACCCGTTAAATGTAAATCCTTCCTTTGAGATATAAATTTATTGTATTTCTCAATCTGTGCATTGGAAAAGGATTTAGTAATACGATATGTGCATTAAAATTATCGCATTTATACATGAAATTACTGTAGGTGGATGTGAAATTTATTTGAAATGGAGATGAATTCGAGCTATTAACTTGTTTTTTCCTTTAACTTCTTTATTTTCATTATTAGTTTTATGCGTGTTTCCTTATCGTAATAAGCAAAGGCTTTCCGTTGTAATCGGATTTCACCGATATTTCATGCATTTTCACATCATAGTTAAAACAAAGTGATTTATTAAAAATATGTGTAAATATGCCATCGGGCAACCTTTGAATGTCAGAAGTTGGCCGTGTTGTAATTTATTTGAAAAGTGGTACACATGCAAGTAGAGTAATTGAACCGAAAAAATTCTTGAACACGTGAACCGTTCAAGGAATCGATAAATACAATATGAATGAACTTTTATTCATTTAAACGTTTCCAGGAGAAAATTTATGAGGAACAGCGTGTTTAGTAGTGTGTGAACTTGTGTGAAAACATGAAAAGATGGAAGCGAGAGGAATCTGATGGAAAAAGAAAAACATTTCCATTTAGAATAAGAGCGTTGTGGTTCTTTAAAGCTGTATCTTTCGAAGTGGTGATACAAAAACTAGAAATGAAGATAAGAACTTTGAAATGCATTACGATTTGGCTTTGCATGCGCGGTCTGCATTCTACTTATACATAAACAGTACGAATACCGGCTTGTAGTTCCATCAAGTTGTGGGAGAGCGAGCATTTTTCGTAGTTACCCCCGTCAGCCACGTTTTCTAATTTAGCTTGATGCATCAATGAACGTACGTCAATTCTCCACTTACATAACTAATAAGGACGACTGTTAAATACCTCGCCTATGTTAATCCCATGGCATGGGCCCGGCATCGGCACACACGAACAATCTTGACTGTCATGTTAATTTTAAGTCCACATTAGTTTCCAGTTATGAATATAAATGATTCTTTTGTCGCCTGGCCAGTCGAACCACGAAACAATGCTTTTATATTTCGATCGCGATCGCGTTTTTCTTTATTGTTCATTGTGCTCTGATACCACCCACCGATGAGATATGAAAGGGCTAGTTTTTCTACGTTACGTGAAACATGCCTAAAGTCCTTGATTTTTTAGAGTACCTCTGAAGTTTATAATATAACATGCAGTGAAGGGACCTTGCATTAAAAGAATTAAATTCGTTTGGTAGTAAGAGTCATAGGTATAAGGTGGGGGCTTAAACATTTTTCTTTTACTTAAAAACATCGCAAACGACAAATTTATTAAGTGAAAATAAGCATGGGGTTTTTAAACTTTATTTGAACTGACTTTGAACGGTAGAAATCTAAATGTAACGAATTTAATTAAAGTCAATTATAATTAGAATCTGCATTATAAGAACCTAAACATTTTATACTTGAAAAATGCTTATGAGATGGGAGAAATACGCTGGGATTAAAGCTAAATCAATTAAATCCAAGGACTTGACTGAAGGCCGTTTTTATGGTTTAACACAAACTCCTCTCAGTTATACAATACAGTGAATGTGTCAAAAGTTAACTGTTGTCGAATAACTTTGTACTAAGTATTTTTGTTTTGTTTGGTTCAAAATATTTTATGGTCTAACCTCATGTCTGGCAGATTTTTTTTGGAAATCCTCTCAGTTTAACTAATTTATACCTTACCAACATTTGACCCATTAGGTAACATTTTATCATAAGCATGTATTGGATTGTTATTTCGTTGCTGACACTAATTACCTTTGTTTATTGCTATTAAACCATCATTTCATATAGTACATAAAACAGTGTCTTAGCTGACATACCATCTGATTGGGTGATCACACCCGCTGAACATAGGACAGTGAAAATTCTTGGGCTATTTTATTTCATTGTGTAAGTAGTGAATAAATAAAGAATTTAGGATAATTCGCTTAAAAAGAAATGATTATGGGGTTGAACGATTTAGAACTGGTCAAAACTTTGGGATCGTTTTGCAAAAAGCAGGTTTGATTGACAAGTAAAACATATATCATTTTGTTAAGATGTAATTAAATTTACAGTACTTAAATTGGCTTTGTAACAACTATCCACAAAGCTTGGTCGAAAATATAAAAGAATCCGATTGATACGGGAAGTTCATCTTCAAGTAACGTGTTTGTTGAAGTTATTATATGAGGATGAGGCAAGAAATTCAATTTCATTATAAAAAGTAAACCTTCGGAATGTATTTATTGGATATAGTACAAAAAAAGCGTGAATTATTAGGAGTACAAAGTTTCCGCCGTTTTAAGAAAGGTGTCGCGGGGCGCGGCTTTCGTTAGAATTTGCAGATGAGAACCGGCTTAAAAATTAATCTGTTCGTTCTAAAATAACATAACCTTACTATATCAGTGACTCCGTGCTAGGGAAATATAGCTTTCTTGAGCTGAAAATGTAAAAATTTGAACCAAATAGACGTCATTTGCGGGTACTTTTAATTTATTTCTTTAATTTAAAAAAATCTGCAGCTGAGGCGCATCGATTGCTCGCAGAAGCATAAAATGAAGCTGCTTCGAGTGAGAGAACGTGTCGTAAGTGGTTTCAAAAGTTTAAAGACGGTGATTTAGATGTAGAAGACAAAGACCGCAGTGAAAGCCCTAAAATTTAAAAAGATGCAGAAGTGGAAGAATTATTGGAGGAAGATTCGTCTCAAACTTAAAAGAAACTTGCTCTCACATTAGAAGTCACTCAGCAAGCAGTTTCACATCGTTTAAAATCATTAAGAATGATTCATAAACAAGGAAATTGTGTTCCATACGGATTGAAGCCAAGAGATATTGAACGCCGATTATGCATGAGTAAAATGCTGCTAGTCAGGCATAAAAAATATTATCTTTATCGAATCGTCACCAGGGATGAGAAATGGAGATATTACGACAACTCAAAAAGAAGAAAATCATGGGGAAAACTTAGCCACGCGTCAACACCCACAGCAAAACCGAATATTGACGGGAAAAAAACTCATGCTGTGAATATAGTGGGATCAGCTAGGTATGGTGTATTACGGGTTGCTTAATCTGAGCGAAACAATCACTGGAATTCTCTACCGAACAGAATTGATGGGATTGAGCCGTACTCTAAAGGAAAAACGCCCTCAATACTATTCTAGACACGACAAAATAATTCTACTCTACGATAATGCTTGTCCGCATGCAGCGGTTCCGGTGAAAAACTATTTGAAAACATTTGATGGGGATGTGTTACCCCACCCGCCGTATGCACCAGACATAGCGCCATCCGTCTATTTTCTGTTCCGGTCAATGGCACATACTCTGTCAGAGCAACGGTTCACAACATATAAAGATACCAAAAATTGGGTTGATACGTGGATAGCCTCAAAAGATAAGGAGTTCTTCAGTTGTGGAATCCGAATGCTGCTTGAGAGATGGGAAAAAGTGGTTGCTAGAGATGGACAATACTTTGAATACATTTTTGTTAGAATAAATATTAAAGTTTTTATAAAAAACGGCGGAAACTTATTTGTACTCCTTATATATAGAGGTCAACATAAGTTGATGATAGTGATGGGTCGCTAATAATTATTAATTTTTTTTTAATCGTTGCCTTAATTCAGAAAAACAGGAACAGGCTCTTCTGCAAATCGTTTGTCGAGTACGGCTGAAAATCTCGAAGTAAAGTCTTTATGGAAGCTACGATATGACAACGCCGGAAGAAACATTGAGCGAACGTGTTGATTCCAACTATATACAATTTGGGCCCGTGGGAAGCAGATTGTAAGAATACATCATTATAGAAGAATGTTTATCATTATTTCGTTCATATTAGGAGTCATGGCGGTGTACTGGAATTTAGTAGACACTCCAAAAAGGCTTGGTCAGAAGTATGAATTTTAATTTTAGTGATTACAAACACTTCAAATAAGTAGTCTTGCTACTTCTTTTATTATGTACTTTCTTTAGCAAAGAAACTCAATATCAAAGTGAAGAAGAAGATTGCCGATGCTTCTCAATCAATGAATGCTGCGGATGTGAAGATCAACATTTATTACATATTATATGATAAAGTTAAAAATTTAATCGAATTGAAGATTTTATAAATGCCTGTAAGTCTAAAATATCCCCTCGTAGATTTAAAAAGTAGAAATATTTTGGAAAAAAGCAAATATTGTAGTTACTGTTTTGCAGAAATTCAATTCACGAGATCTGAAGGACTAGGAACTGCTGATGTGACAAATGACGATGGTCATCACTTAAAAACCATCAGTTCAGGCGGATGATAGTTTAAAACTAAAGACCCAGTAATAGAATCTACACTAATTTGTTTTAATATAAACGCTTTTTAAAAATATATCTACTTTAAATGAGTAAAAATTTGACATGATTGTGTTCTTGAAAATGAGAAAAAAGAGCGAGATATTTATAGCTATGGATTGATGGACGACATTATTGAACGAGTAGGCAATTGTTTGTTTGTCTTCTTTTTCTATTTGGATAAAAAGAAACAATATTTTAAAGCTAGCCCACATATTCGAATTTCTCTAATTTATTCGAAACTCATTGTTTTAGATGTTCTTTGAAAGAATCATCAATGCATTCAAATGTAGCAAAAAAGTCGAAGAATTACTGCTTCTCTCTTTAGATAATCGATGATTATAAGTTACTAAGTTTTAAGACAACACACTTTGAAGCATAATAAAAAAGTCAAGGGCCTTTTAAAATTCACGCAAGTAAAACAGTGGGTAATTGTTATATATTTGTTTCTGTTTGTTTTTCAATTCTTAATGATGTTTCAATTTCAATAACTATTGCTTAGTTTTTTGAGAAAAAATACGAAAATTGAGCTATACAAAAGTTTGGTAGCCCTTATGCGTCGCCTCTTTCTTTCACGTAAATGTAATTACTGGAAAATATGAAATACGATCTGGAAGGCTTGAACGGTTACGCATAAGGCGTATAATTAAATATATAAGTGGGGGTGTAAGCATGTATTTTAAACTGAAACGTAAGGCGAGCGCGCTCCGGTCGGCTCTTGGACATATTTTACAACGCAGCCTGGATTTATGAGTATTTTTCATTTCTTGTTTCCTCCAGTAAACACGAGCCGCACATCTGCTCTTCATTCCGGTTATCGTTAAAAAGTATCATAAAATCGTCAACGTTCCGTTAATTGATACGGAATACGCAGGAGAGCGCGAAAACGTTTAATTAAGCTATATTTACGTTAATCACTTCGTTTGTTAAATGAATCACTTTGTTTCTTCTGCTGCTCTTGGTAATTATTGCCACTTTAATTTTTTCGAATCGTTGGAGCAAACTGATCAGCATTTGTAAGTGAACTATTTTTCAGACATTTTAAATTTGAAATTATGTGTCTGACCACATCAAACAATTAAAGAATACAATAGCTATTACTGAATGACTGGAACCACTTTCATACATGCTGAGATTAAAAAGGAATGCATGCCGGATACTTCGGGTGGTTGTTTGAAAATCTTTTAAATTATCGTGCTCTACTTTTTCCGTCCAATTTAGGCCGTTTCGGGGTTAAGAAGGCAGTGTATAGGGGTTTATATGTCTCTCAGGGTGCAAGGGTGTGTGTGCATTTCAGATTACGGACCTTTGTACAAACAGGCAAGATGTGTTTGATTTTCTTGTTTGTTTTTCATTTATTTTCTGCTCACATGTTGCCCCCTATACGCAAAACTTGCCGAGCGATTTGATTCTTTAATCAAATAGAAGGGCATAGTGTATCCCCTTAAGACAATTTGCAGTTGCTTAAAATTTGATTTAAAGCGCACAAATTTTTGTATCAGATATAAAATGCAAGCACAAAAGCTAAGCTATTATTTCAAAACAAATCCTCCGCGATGGCTTAATGCACCCTTTTAAGACAATCATTTAAAGTGCTCCAATTTTAAAAGCAAAACTTCACACAAGCAAATTTTCTAAAACTCACCTTTCTTGACGGTTATTGGAAGTGGCACTTAGAATAAAAATATATAAATTAAACAATTATATTAATATAATCATAGTTATTACAGTACACTTACCGTTAGAAGCCATGTTGTATAAGGATTGGTGTTGGCCTTTCTTCCTATACATTCGTACCAAAAAAATTGATATCGTCACCAAGAAGATCGCGACTGTTAACCCGATGTACAGCGCTAAGTCGGACTGTGTATCTGCCAGATTAGCTGAAACAAAAATTACCATTAGCACAAGAACTACGAAACTCGTTTCTAGGGAATGAATAAGGCTCTTACTTTCAGCAAATTACCATAATGAGACCATCAAAACTACTCTCTCTCATTCTCCGCTACCTTTTTGCAAAGAAACTAGTGTAGTTAATGGTGAGCAAGTAGCAAAAAGGTCTGTCTCTATTTACCAAAGATTGCGGTGCATTGAGTTAGTTGAATGAGATGTGCTGGTGGAGAAGCCTGAGTGAAGCTTCTGAAATGGAAGAGAAAGGATGTTGGACTAGGGGAATGTAAGTTAGACGTTATAGTCTGATGGTAAAGCGGCACGAGGCTTGATGTATAATAGACGTCCACTGTATAAAGAAATAAATTAAGCTTGAGGATTCCCGTTTATCCCAGAACGAATTTAATCACTAAATTGCTACTAGATTAATTTGGAATTTCGTGCTAGTTAAATTGAAAACGTAATAAAATAAACGTTTTCCTTTATTTCACCGTGGGTTTACTACCTGCTCTCTCCAAATATTAAACTCGAATCTAGGACCAGGCGACTTTAATTAAATTAAGCAATCGAATAAATAAAACAATTTTTTAATATGACTCTTTGAGGAAGTAATGTTAATAAATAATGTTACATTATAATTAGTATTAATGTGACATTGTTTTTAGTATCACAGCCGAAAACTAGGAATATTAACCCCTAATACTGAAGTTAATAAAAAAAGTCAACATGAAAAATAGCTTTGAAGTTGCGCTTTTGGAAAATTTGCGCGTAATTAACGGATGATGACAACCGGGCATAGTTTTATGTTATGAAATTTAAATTTATATATCAGATTCTATATAGTACGTTGAAATTAAATTTAGCCGTACTCCATTCAAAGTATTTTCGCAACTTTATCGAGAATTTAAACGTATTTTATACATATTTGGTGTATTTTATGTAATGTGACATTCACACAAAATAGCCGATTATTCAACCCCTTCAGGATCATTTAACAGGTGTGGTGTGGTATATGAAGCTTTTGGCATCATCGAGCAAGGGGTAGAAGTCACGTAAATTGCATAAATTCGACCCTGACGCGAACACATATGAACCGGATATTAGGTTCAGAAATTCTTGAAACAAAGAGCCTATTGCCGACGGGACCATCGCGCCGCCCATCGTCGATCCCTAATTATTGTCTAACCCTCCAAGAATCAATCTGTACCCTCTATTGAATATTCAATGTTTTCAATATGCATATAATGCTTAATCCATAAAACACGAAGGCATTATCTCCTGGGTCACGTAATGAACGTTTCCTAAATTTCGTATTCAAACCCTATAAAATCGGAAAGCTCTGAACCCACCGACGGACCGACCGACGACGACGGAGGCGGCGATGTGACGGTGACGGGCTTCTATCTTTTTTCTGCCTTATTTGCTTTATGTATTTTTCGTCCTTCATATTTTTTAAGCCATTTAACATCACGAGATTTCTATATGAAGATAAGTTATTTAGAGTTGAAACGTGTTTTTAAAAATGTGCTTGCTAACTTTCAGAGACGTCACTTCAGATTTATTAATTAGTAGGTTTTAGATGTAAAATTTTTTATTAGACATTTATAAAATATTACTTTTTCCCCATTGAGATCTAGCCAAGCAAACTTAACTTCCTGCAGTAGTAAATTAATTGCTTCCATTATTCTCTTCAACATTCCTAATGTTTCTCCACTACATCCTCGTTCTTCATGGGCGCAAAACATTATGGAAGTAAATGGCTTCAAATTAGATTAAGTTAATTATAAAAAATATGAATACATTTAATTTAAGAAAAAATTAACTGACTTCAAAAGCATTCGCTTCATTCGAACAAACTATTTTTTGGAATTTTAAGTACGCACTTATTTTTTTTTATTTGGCACTTCTCAAGCCTAAATATCACGGTAACTATTTGAATTTACTGATGTTTTAGTGCCTTACTTTTCAAAATTATAATATAATTAAAAAATATGTCTATTGGGGTTACAGTAGAAATAATTACAGATCTTAAATTGGAAAAATGACATTGTAATCGACTACTACTCTTTACGTGTACATAAAAAGACGTATTGTGCGTTTAGCGTAAAAATTTTTGTAAAGCATAATATCGGCTTTGACATAGTTTTGAGAGTGTCCAGGAGAGAATCAATGAAATTCAAAGTTTGCTAGGCGTTGAAATTTCATTTTTTTTCACGCACTAAAATAACTGAGGAAGATATGGTAATTATTCGAGGCACTTTGAATAGTATTTAAATTAGAAAATTAAGTTTTTGTTAAACATTTTCGATTGAGATACTTCCGAGTCATGTGTATAGTTTAAGCGCAGTTATATAAATAAAAATGTACAAAGTTGATACATACATACCGTAATGTACTAACAATATACATCAAATACAAATTAAATTTGTAATCATACGGTCAAGTGGTTAGACTCGAAATGCAATGTATGGCGTTGGCGAATAGTTTATTATAACCGGATTCGAAATTCCCATACGGTAGGATAAATTTGTCCTTTAGTGTTTTTACATTTTTTCCAAATCTACAAGGTGACTAACTATACGTAAGGTAAATGTATTGCAATCATATACAAAATCGAACAAATACTTTAGCAGATCTTCATGTTTATGAACCCATTTAGATATGTTTTTCCAGCATTTTTGTATGCATGTAAACGCGGTGGTGTGTTGTATAATATTAGATACGTATCAAATTTACGACTTGTAGGAGTATCGAAAGTACCTGTTAATCTACAGTTTCCAACTTTTTTAAAATAAATTAGGCATTAAAGTACGGTATTGCATCTAATAAAAAAATAATCGATACACAATTTCCACTTAATCGGTAGATTAGAAGAATTTTTTCATTTTTAAAGGACTAATATGTTTATATAAGTTGTTTTTAAATAACAAGTATTTCAAAAGTTCTGCACATAAGTTTTGAATTGTAAATTTCTTTAATAAAATTTCAGATACATCAGAAAATCATAAATGAGACTTTACCTGCATTTTTTCGATCATGTAAAAGAGTTCTTGTTCAAAAGTTCCAATTTCAAATAGTAGGAAAATATGAATACATATACAGGGTCTTTCAAAATTACGTTTCAAAAATTAAAGGGGTGGTAGATATTAGATATAAGAAGTGATAGGTTTTTGTTTGCACTTTGAAGTATAATTAGTAATAGAGACATTAATTACATGTATATGTTAAGAGCCACTGTTGGAACGAAAACAGACGAATATTATCGGCATTTCAAAGAATGATCTTGTTTAAGCAATAAAGACGAGCAAAAAAAGTTAACAGCCCAATAAATTTCACCCGGGGAGAAATAGCATACGCACGTGTATGGTCCGATTGCGCTCATTTCAATTTGTTTTTAATACATTATTTACTATTACGTAAGTTGGCTAAACTTTACTTTATGCTTTATTAAAAAAAAAAAGATATTTACTAATATGCGAATCATCTGAACTTACTAAGCACGAAACAAGAAAAACCATTATTTTATTGTAAACAAGGTGATAAAAATGAAAGCGGATGCTCATCAAAAAACGTAAAGCACAAAAAATTTACTACCATAGACACAAAAGAAGCACTGCATGTGTTATCCATAGAAGGAGACTATTGGATCAGTCTATCGTCGCAATACCATGAATTTGTACTATTAAATGTGATAGAAATTGACTCTAATCCATCGTATTTAAGTAGCAATCGAATTTTAACGATAAGGAATGTCGACAATTACGTTATTCTTTAGTTTCGAGGTCACGTTGGATCTCCAGTTAAAAAAACAACGCGCTCGAATAAAATTTCACTTAAATGGTTGTTTGTGTTTTTTTTCTGTTTTGTGTTCGCGAAATAATTTTATCTCATAATATGACGGATCTAACGCTTTGTTTTGATTGTGATGCCACTATTTCATAGAGATAAAGGTCACGTTAGTTTGCAAGTTAGTTTTCTTGAGGTGGAAGTGATCTTTTTTCGAGATCAAGTTCTGTTTTAAATGATTCGAAAAAACGTGGAGCTATAAATTTTGCCTTTAATTGTTGTTTATGCTCTTTTTCTGCTTTTCATTGATAAGGACGGTTTTGTGTTAATGAAAAAATTTAATCTTGATTTTTTAAAGGATATGACGATGTGTTT
This sequence comes from Helochares maculicollis, assembly GCA_033557835.1. Classification (NCBI taxonomy): domain Eukaryota; kingdom Metazoa; phylum Arthropoda; class Insecta; order Coleoptera; family Hydrophilidae; genus Helochares; species Helochares maculicollis. The sequence continues at coordinate 17,681 of JAWQRO010000124.1, forward strand.
GATTGTTATGCCGCCATTTTTATAGCAATATCGCTGCCGTTGTGTCTGCAAAATATTCTTTAAACCAGGCTGGTTTATCGGTATCATTTCAATTATACCAGGAGTCCTAAATTAGCCAAATTTTCAACATTTTTATTTATAGTTGGAATATACCAGGTCGTGGTCATATTGGCGTTCTTAACATGTGGGTTAAGTATTGGAAATTTATTCTGCAACACCCTGTATAGATATGTCTCGCTAACTCGGGAGTCGATCGCTTCGCTCGCTCATCTCTCGGGTTTTGTAAGCTCCATAAATACTAAAGATGTTTTAAAATTCAATTACAAAAACGCAAGACAAGTTGGTTTTTTTTATCAAAATTCCATTTATAAGTTTTAAAGATTATTCAATTCTTAGTTCATCGATTCTTCTCGAGGCATGATCGAGCAAATTTCGAATGAGCGAAGTCTTCTCAGCTCTTCATAGTTTTCTGGAGTCCTACTATACGTACTATATGTATAAAATTAAATAAAACTTAAATCAAACAAAGTGGTTGCTTAAATGACTAATTAACTCACTTTTCTCGATGAAGTATAGACCTAGAGAGATTTTCATAAAATAAATACATTTTTTTAAATAATAATGTATATTTGTTTCTTTAGAAAATTTAAAATAGATATTTTTTTAACTAGCTTACTGTCATTCTTTTGTCTGAGATGTCAGAGAAAAGATACAACCCAGATGCCTTTGCTCCATTAATTCTTGGCGAGTTTAAACAAGAAATAAAAATAACTAAATGCGTTTAGAATCAAAATTTCAGTTTCAATTTTAAGAACATTGTCATGCCTTAGTAGAATAGTTGGAGAAAATAGGACATTCGTATTACTAATATTTTGTTTTTATTACTTTAATATTATAAAAACCAAATTGTTACTATTTCACTTACAGGATTCCATTCAAAATAAATATCTAATAATGCTAAGGTATATGCTGATATATTTTATCTTATATATTAATGTAAATGAAACTCTTAACTAAATTTTGGAAAGCGAAATTTTCATGTTAAGAATGATAACACTACGTTATGTAAATAAACAGTTTAGACATATAGTACTTGTATTTTACAGAAATAAATTTGGTCCTAAGGCTTATCTCTTCAATTAATGAGCGGACAGCAATAACGCTAGCGTTCCAGTGCATCAATTTGCTGCCCCCTAAGCTGCATTTCAATTATAGCTATATTTTCAAAACGTTAATCCAAAAAAACGAGTAAACATTTGTGATAAACGGCGCTAAATAAAGTGATATATCTGTTGAAATACATGAGAGGGGGCTGCTTCTATGGCATCAGGGAGATTGTCCTGGTGATTCTGCACTGAAAAGTAGAGGGCATGCGACAGCGGCTCTTCTGGCATGGGGGTTGAGCTGGTGCAATTTGTGAAATTAATAACCCCAGAGCAGAACTCGTGGAGCTTAACATCGTCGATGACAGTCAATATTAACATTTCTAGGCGTCATAAACGGCTGCCAAGTGTCAGGCGTTAATCCCGAGTTATGTCCAGTGCGGTCGAACTTGGGTGCTATAACCATACCAGCAGAGGACTGCTGAAATCCCCATATTGATTCTGCGATAATAGCTTCCGCAGTTCGCCGCGTTTAGCTATGAAAATCATTTAAATTAGCTACGCTGCAACGCACTCTGTGTTAGATTGTAGTCCATCGTGACATAACGAATGTCCTCCTTTATGCACACATATAAAAGTGTTGAAAGCCAGTATTTTGGTAGCCGATATATTTCAGCCGCGACCTCGACACCAACCGCCTCCGGCGGCGGCTTCACAATGATTTTAATGCGAGTTTGTATATCAAATTGCTACAATACTTGCTCCCTAGAGAGGGGTTGTAAAAACTCATAGGGTACGTCATCCTGTCATGTTTATGGAAGGCCGCAAATGTATGCACCTTTTTAATAAATCGCGTAACGCATTAAAGGTGTAAAACTGTCGCGTTAAATTTTAAAATATGCAAGATTATTTAAATGCAATGATAAAACGTGGAGGTATTTCGCGAGATTTAAATAAAAGCTCCCTCCAGCGAGCAGCACATCGAAGGGGCGAGCTTTTGTGACTTTGAGGGTGCGAACGAACTCCGTGGAGATTTCCATATGTGTCAGGGGGTGAATAGTTATGGAACGCGATTACGATTCTATGTTCTCAATGACGGGAAATATCCTCTGGAATGCAGCCTTATTCGACCTTTTGTGCCATTTTTTATTCCCATATTTTTCTCCTAACAATTTTAAAACGAAAACCGGTTGGAAAGTTCGCTGTCTTTTCGTCCCCTGTAAACAAAAAGACCTTAAATTCTTTGTGCTTCTACTCTCGATGCGTAAGCAAAGTAAACAGAAAAGAAACTTTTGCAGTATTTAATATTTTTATACGTTCATTTCCTCAACTCATACTTCGAGCAAACTTTAAACCCCCTACCTGAGCTATCTAAATAACAAACCGGAATTTCCAGCTCATTATAATCATTAAACTTTACAGTTATTTGTGTTTCCTCGCTATTTATTCGCGAAAGGCTCAACTTTCTATGTAAATAAACGTGCAAAATAGACCAGAAAATGTCTTCCTAAAAAGAACTTTATCCCTCAGTTGTTTTACGTTCTTGCCGTGTTTGGAGCTTTTCCAAAACAGTCCACATATTTATGTTTTGGCTTTGATAGTTGCCTTGTATAAAAATAAGTAAATTATCGCATCTTTTTTTGACCATGCCGAAGCAATTTCACGGTTTATTGGATCTTTTGCAGCTCGCAGACGTTTCGGCCTCCACAAAAATATGAAAAACGCAATAAACGCACGGCGGCAGAGGCGTAAAGGAAAAACAATGGCTTAAATATGTGGAAATTTACATTTTTTCAGTGGAAATATGCAAATTTCCTTTTGATAAATTGTGCGGCCTCTCTAATATGCAATATGCATATAATTCCTCCCAGCTTATGAAGTTATTACTTATAGTACCTGCTACTGGAATGGAGAAGCGGCAAAGCGGAACGCGTGTTGTGTGTACTACTTCTTGATTAGTTTCTCTTTAAACCATTCCAATGACGTTTGTTAAAGATGTCGAGAACTGCTCTTTAGAATTTCATAGATGGCTCTTTAATTAAAACTTCTATCTGGCTTCATTACCTTGATACATATGATTTTATAAAAATCTATTTTATAAATTTACTAGCAGTGGACTCCTCCAAATGAATATCTTACATTTCTTAATATCTATGAGTAGCCAATTAAATAATTTTTAATTAAATCACTTTTTATTATTTAAAAATACAATCTTGAACCAGATTTTAATAACAGTAGTACTACCAGTGGTAATGTTAATAGTAGGCTGTACTTTTTCGATTTTCCGTCTGTTAATGTCAAGGATTTTAAAGAAACTAGTAGTTGTGGGTGAGTTGTGAAAGTTCAATAGTTTTTTTCTATACATATCGAACAATTTTTGCAATTGCAATTTTTACACCATTTTTCTCATTCTGGAGATTTCTGTGGATTTTGTTTTTAATTTTGAAGAAGTGTCTTAAATCAAAATTTTTAATCTTTACAGACAACGATGTTTGCGTTTTTTCTATAAAGCTACCTTTGACTTTAATACTCGGTGATCTTTAGTATAATAACTTAGTACGTACTTCATTATTTTTATGAGAGAAAAGATATAATTGCTTTCGTATCAATAGTATGAATGGTTTTTAGAGATACAGAAGAGACAATATTTTAATCCTTTTTTATTCAGTATCTACATATTAAAAGAAATGTTTCTAAGATATTTCGCTGCCTTCGTCTTTGCGGCGGAGCTGGACTTCAGCGAGCCAGTCAATAATTTCTTGAATTTTCTCAGTGACGTTTATTTTCGTCAAAGATGCATGAAGACATCGTAAATTTTCACTATGGCTTCTTATTTGCACAGCTGCCTAGTAGACTTTTTTAAAAATATGAACACCCAATGTTCTCAAAAAAACAAGAATGACGATATGCGGAGCTCAGATATTAGAACGCTGCTCCAAGAAGACTTCCTGTATTCAGAAATACCTTCTATCCTTAGGAAAGCCGTGATTCCAATTTCAAACCTCCGAGAAGAACGTCATGTCAGGTGTGTACATACGGGACTAGTTAGAATTTATAGCAACGATAATATTAAAGAATCCCGCCTTGTTTCACCTTTGGTTTCGAACTAGCAGAGCACGGAGAATTTATGTATAGTTTTTCTTTTCTTTCTTATTTCGGAAAGGAAAGGGCCCGGGAAATTGCCCCTTTCACGGCGAGTACACAATTTTAAAAACTTTAGCTAAAAACCTGGATAATTAATACCTCCGCAGTTTATTCGACGAGAAAGTCCATCAAAATTGCACGTATTGCAGTCTGGTTCTCGGAACTTCCTGCCGTTCTTTTTTCAACTCCCGCTGTTGCTGAGGTGGCAGAGAGAACTCAAATTCTACGAGAGAAAAAACTCCAATTCAACTGAAATGTACGCTTCAATACTCTAATTTAAACTACAAGAGTGAAACGTAATCCAAACTTGCGAGATAAGCTGAAAATAATTAAATTTTTAATAATAAAAGTTTCGATTCGGCAACGGTTCAGCCGCGCCGCTGCGTTGACTGGCGGTGGCGAAATATATCCGGAAATAAACACGATCGAACCGGAAGTGGTTGCAGACAGCGGAAACACATTCTGTCTTGCCGTTATTTATTGTTATGGCGTTAGAACTGAAGCCGCGAGACCCTCTGAGGGGGATGTGCATTGTGTTCTTAATTCTATGCACTTTTACTACCGATTTTATTATGGGTTCTTAAGAGCCAAATTTATTTTATTTTTTCTTTCGTTCATTCTTTCTTTCATGTTGTGCCCCACGCACTATTAAATAACGCATTACGGATGATTGGTGTGAACCTTACTTAACTTCCCCTGTGAGGTTCTAAAATCTCATTTGGAGCCCCGGCAATTTTCCTCGCAACTTTACAGTTTTCTTACGGTTTTTAATTCGCCACTCTGGGGCATTGACCTATCTGCTAATTTTTTTGATGCGTAAAGGCTACCTAAATTTCTACGTTCATTCAGTGTGTATTACTGCTGAAATAATTTTTGAAAATGTGTCGTAGTTGCAGACTTTTTTGATTTATTTGAATAAGAACCGCAACTATAACGCACTAGTTTGATCTACCATTTGGTCAAAGCAGTTGCCGTCGATATATTTGACTCAGAACAAATTAACGCTAGAATATTGTGTATTCGAACTAAAAGTAGTAAATAAGAGGACAAGATGAATGAACAAGGGCTAAAAGTATCAGGATTTATTCTGTGCATAGTGATGAGGCCTGAAATTGAACTGTAATTTTAGTTTTGAAATAATAATTTTGAAATTAATTTTTGAGTTGATAATTGATAATATTTGGCTGAAACAAGCGTCCGGGTCTTTGCAAGATATGTACACTTTACTATTTTAGTAATACTTCATTGATGTCCTGAGTGGTTTATAATTTATTAATCAACTTAAAGCCAATTTTAAAGACAGAAGTCTAAAGCTGATGGTTATCTATCTAATTCTCAGTCGGTCTATCGTCTAAAAGATATGAGGACCATAGGTATAGATGGTGGATAATTGTTTTGTTTTGTAAATTGATATTTAGCGAAGAGGTTATTCTTCCAGCCTTAGCATGAGTTATTGCCCATTTCGATATTGGACTGTGGTCTTTGCAATACAAAGCTTTAAAAGTGTGTAAAAATATTTTTGATCCATTTGTCGGTATGAAGCTATCTTGTGCTAAAGTGTTTAAGATTTTTGACAGTGCAAACAATTACCCACTGAAAAGTTAATGGGTTTTGCCAATAAACAAGAACAATTGGCATAGAAAGCCCAGACGTGTTAATAGTGTAGATATTATTCAGACAAAAATTTAGATTTTAGTTTTCCGAATTTTAAAGTTTTAAATTTCACATAGCACATACTATTTGTCGATGTCCTTAAAATATTACAGCAAATTACTGATGTTAGTGACAATTTAAAATGTATGCCAATAATAGATTTTAGAATGACTGGTTGGTAAATTATTTGTTTATAAGAAGAAAAATATGTATTTTATACTGAATAAATGATGGAAATCTGCCACCGGTATCCCACATCAAAAACCTAAGTGTTACATTCGGCAGTAAATTAATTTTCAGCTTATAGGTAACACTATGAGAAAGGCACTAATTATGCTAAGCTTCCTTATGAAATCATTGGCCGCCTTTCATAGCATAAAGGCTATTAAGTCCTTACATCATGCGTTTTTACATAGTCTGTTGTCATATATGTCAAATATATGAGGGCCAGAATTTTAAGTATAATATCAACTGGGGCGGGACGTGCAATCAAAAATTTTAGATTTTCATATTAAGGAAATTGTATTATTGATTCATTCGCAGATTATGTGAAGTTGTATACGCAATTCTGTGTGATATTTTTGGCCCACCACTATAGGGGGCCCGATCTGCTCGCTCTATATAAGCTGATTAACGGAAAATACGATAGTCTAGGGCTATTTCGGATCCTCCAACAGTACCGCACATATCATGCGAAATGCACAACTGTTTTTGAAGTCCTAAAGAAACAACAACTTTGGTTTTAATTCCCAATATTGGGAATAATGAAGATAAACGAAAAATTATCTGACATTAACATTTTAGTGCCACTCTTCCTGGTTACAAGTATGCTCTAAAATAGTTACCTTTAAAGAGTATTGTTTAAGTTGATTGTTTTATAGAAATATAAAATCACTATAAACAAGAACCAAATATTTCTAGGTAAAAATATTCGATTTCTTGTGCGTTTCTCTTATAAATACCCGAAGATTTATGGAGAGTTTACTTGTAGAGAAAATATAAGAGAAACGTTGTGAATTCGCAGACTATCATTACCAAATGATGGCATTCTATTATGTAAAGTAGTTCTGAGTAGTATTAAATAATTATGCAATGTTTTGTAGGCTGTTACGACAAAAGATACTTACTGATAGTAACTGTAAAATAAATTGTGTACAATTAAATCAAGTCAATTAGAAAAAATGCATTTATTGTAGCGTTGTAAATTGATTATAGACAATGTAATTTATTGCTTTTAGTTCCTTGATAGATCAGTCGGTAATTTATTCAGGAATATATTCAAAGTGGATTCACTGTGAACATTATGTTTTTTTACAGCTTAACCTCTGTGATTTGTTTCGCCAAAACTCAAAAATCAGGTAAGTCGACAAAGTATTAGATTTGTAGACCAACTTTAGGTTCTACATATTTAAATTTAGAAAAGATTTTATTTAATTTATTTCAGACCTAAAATTATATCGTTGTATGAAAATATAATATCAAATATTTGAGACCATAAAAATAAATACCGCATTTATCATTTTGTTGGGCATTACTCTTTGTTACAGAAAATTATGATTTATAAATTTTATTCGCTTTATCGAAACTAAAACGTTCGCAGTGAATCTTATGCATCCAATATGAAGAAATAATCATTTCATAAAACGAATGAATAGGAGACAGTTATTCAACGATATAATTTCCTGTTCGTAAAGAGGACCGCAGTCAAATCATATTTCAAGTCTTAAATTTTACCAGGCAGAAGATATTTCATAAAATTTTTACGTCTACGTAAATATTTTGGCTACGGCAAATTTTATTATACTTTTATAGCTTCAAGTCGCCATCATCAGTTGCTACGTCCCGAGAGCATAACCGGCACCTGCCTTGAAGGTATTGTGATAAAGCGATATCCGTGAAAGCGATAACCATGTCGCTTTCAACTGTGACAACAGATACTCAATTCTTTCGAAGGTTGGAGCCGGAGCTTAGACAATTCAGATTATTCTTGATGCTCGGTCGGGTTGTAAAATCGAAAAGTCAAAGATAAAAAGACTAACTTTAATAAAAATTTCAATAAAGGCTTTTGGGACAGTTTTAGGATTGACAATGTGTTTTTATTTAGTGAAATTAAGAAAATAAATCTTTCAGGCTATGTAGCTATTGAGCGATATGGCTCATTTCATTGTAGTTAACTAAAATCTTTGGTACATCTGAACTAAGCTTTACATATTTACAAGACGATACTGAATCACAGCTTAAATATTTTCACACCAATTGAGTTGATACCGTCCTCCATCAGCTTTAAGATAACACTTGTGCGTACAAAGATAAAAAAAAACTTCGTTTTAATTATGATTTATACAGTAATACTTGGTGTAACAAAATCTCAATTTTGGTTGATGAAGAGATAAGTATGTTTACATAAAATATTGTAAACAAACAATAATATGTTTATAAAAGAAACAGAAAGATCAAGAAAGATGATTTATAGCAACGAGAGCCTCGTGCCTGGGTCTCCTGTCATATTGTGTGTGAGTGGTGTATTTTTAGAAGCCTTGTAGAGGAGAACTCTAGCAGACGACACGCACAGAGAGAAAATTGCTACTTATCAGCTCAAGCTGGAGCCAATTACGGAGTCTTGGAAATTCTGGAAACGAAATTGAGATTAGAAAGACAGAGTTGGGGGTTTATTAGATTCAGTTGCAAACGTCGACAAGGCGGAAACGACCGTTTTTTCTCAATATCTCTGGCTATGAAGGTAATTAATGAAGCCATCGAATTCCCAAAATAAAAATCAATTTAGTATCCAAAATTATACTTTTACATTAGATGATTAAAGAGCCTTACGTAAAAGTGATTATTTATTACTTTGAGATCTACTTTCATTACCCACTGAAACACCAGAAAATCCTAATTAACGTTATTAAAAACATCCAGGTTTAGCATTTGATCCCTTGATACAAAGTCGGATTGAATGAAATGGGGAGGGGTGCAGGAGGTGGATAAGATGAGGGAGTAAAGGCGATGAAAAGGTGCGGGCGGAGGATTATGTGGAGAAGTTGATAAGGTATAAGAGAGAAGTGCGAAGTGTATATAGCGAAATATGATGAGGGAGGGAGATGGTGGAGGAGAGGAACAACGGCCAAAGAGCAGAAGGGCGCCTCGACGGGGAATAAAATCAAATTCTTCAGAGAAAACGTGAAAATGTAGCCGCGGGCATGAAATTTCCTGCTTCTCTGTATTTACACATAAATATCCCAATCGAATTTCAAGCTCGCTTCTACTACACAAGAAAGCCCAGGCAAGCAGCACACAAACGCACTAGTACCAACACACGCCATCTAAAATCTCTGTTTAGATTTCAGTTAGCAAGCAGTCAGTGCCGGCAACCTGACGGCTATATTACTTCCGGTTGACCGCGCGTTACAGTGTACGAACTGCAAATAAATGAAATCTAGGGGTTAGATGTGGGGTTAAATATAGTGGTTAGACGTGCTGCATGCCTAAGGGTTAACTAATAGCATTTGCGATTCTACACTATGTATACGCGTTTTAATGGCTCACCTAATGGGGGTTGCATTCTTGTCTTATTCATGCAATATACGGATAGATTGGATTTAAACGGTTTTCGAATGGCAATGGATACCAGTCAGCAACTTCAACGAAACCAATTTTCATAACGAACTAACGAACATATAATTACACACGCTAAGGTCATAAATATAAGCATAAAAATCTGTCGCGTCGAATATCACGGGGAATTCGATACACATCAAGAATTAGAAATTTGAGGCACACATGGTTCGTCATTAGGGGTAAAACGCAAAGGGGCGGCAATTAGCGGGGTTGCCAGGGAATGCTGGGAATTCCGCCGGAAATGCCGGCGTGCACTGTCACACAGCCACTCAGTTAGGTGGTGCAAAGTGTGCCATTCTTCCCCCAGCATTTAGGGGACGCTGAGGGCAACAAGGATGCAGACCGTCTGGGATTCAGCTAAAGCGAGACGGGTTGAAACATCGTTTTCAATTTGATATCATAGTTTGTTTGTGTCAAAATATTATGTTTGAGTTATAAATTGATTTCGTACGGTACTTATTATTTCATTGCTGCAGGAAGATACGTCGCGAATGGGGTGGTTAAGATGCATAAAATCACCTATTCGCGATCAAACATCGATTAAATTGGTTTTGTTTTTGTTTGGCTTTACAGAGGCAATTTAGACTGTTGTTTACCAATGCTGGGATCATTCTGTTGAAGAGTCAAATAAAATGGGCTTTTGTTCTACTATACTAGGACGTTTTTATTTTTATAGCAGCTACCTTACGTATGGTTAACTATTGTTTTTAAGAATTTATTTTGTGTTTAACATTTAATATTATTTTTACGACTAACTAGACATATTATGTTTAGGTTGATTTTTATCTCAGTTTAGTATTCACAAAGATCGTACCCAGAAATGAACTACTTGTTTCATGCAGTATATATACCACATTCATGTTGATAGGGAGGGATAACTTAAACCAAAATTATAAAATTGTTCAAAATATTATATTTTTTGATCTGTTCATGTTGTGGATTCGAGTAATGGATTTATGTTAATAGTTTGAAGCCGAGTTCTACAAAGGCAAGTTAAGCCTCAGTTAACGTATTCTTACTCTATTTAGAGCTTATAGAACTTTCGTTAGCGACACTAAAGAAGTGTATGCGTAATGTAATGTAAAACTTATAATATAAAACGACTTGAGAAATAAAATATAAAAAATATGAACGTATTTATCTATTTGGTAACTGGAAAGTAAATGAGCCGTGAAGCCAATCCCAAAGGCATACTAAGAGAATATATATTGTAAAAATTCAACAGTACAAATCCTATTTTATTATTAATAAGCTACGCTTTTATAAATATAATCTGTTTTGACAATTTCGGTTGAACTGAAGGGTTTCTAAAAACTTAAAATAAATTTACCTTTATTTAATACACGTTGTTTCGAATTTTCTCAATGCTTTCACAGTGGCTATGTCTTAAAAACTATTTATACATATAGAATAAAAAAATAGTTAAAAAATATGTTTTTGGGATTTTTTATTATGCATTTAAGATGTTTGTAGAAATAAAGTTATACGTTATTGAAACTTAATAGGTTAAATTTTCGACGAAAGTATTTGAAACATGGTTTGCTAAACGTATTGCCTTTAGTAAGAAATTCTTTTGCAATAATAAGTGCTTTTTTCAATAAAATCTAGTCACTTCATTTTTTCTTTAGCAAAATTGTTGTATAACATGGTAACCCTTATTCAAAATTGATCCAATTATTAGTTCCGGTATTACATTTTTGTTTTTACATTTGATGCAAAACATTTAGGCCGTATGTGTCCGCATTAAAATCCACTTTTTCTTTGTTTTATAATTTTGTTATCCTATTTTGTTGTTCTTCCACCTCCCACTGTAGTATTAACGTGGCATGTAGATAACATCAATACATCTTTTCAACTTTAGTTTAATACCTTACTTGAGATGTTTTCGCTATCTTTTACTAATGAGCCATATACATCAATTTTACTTTGAATAAAATAATTTGCTAATAATATGTTGCACAAAGTTATCATTAATTATTAATTACTCTTCATTAAGAACTTCTCTCACAAAGATGGCAGAACTGATCCACATTTGTCTAAACTAGGCAGTTTTGTTTATTGTCGACAATGAGTTTTAAGTAAGTGTATATAAATACATATAAAGAACAGAGTTTATAAATATTTACCTCGTATTTATGAGCTTTAGTAGGGTTACATTGCTAAATTTTCAAACGACCGCGAAAAGTATCACTGACAATAATCTCTTCTGGTGAATTAATATTTTTGACATTAGTCATAGCTTTATCAATTAGCGATTGAACTTTGTAAGTTTGAGATATAAATACATTGTTGTATAAACTATTACTACAAAGCGGTAAAATGGAATAATTTGCTCAAATCGATTGTATGAATTGTTTGTTTCATAAATAAAAGGATAATATATTGGATTAATTTTCCAATAGAACTCGATGCGTAGATAATTTATAATGCTCTTGAACGCTATTGTTTCTACAAACATGCACTCTGGTAGAATGCCGATCTTTTATCTATGTATGTGACCACAAACTGCAAAATATCGTCGAGTATAATTGCTGAAAATATATTACGTTGATTTCATATTGTCGAGCGATATTCTATCTGTGCAAAACAAAATTGTCTTGTAAAGAGTAGTTGGTTGAGCTTCTGGATATTGTTTCATCATTCTAGAGAAACGCAATTTATTAATATCAGTTGGCGGTTTTCTTCGCTGAGTGTCATTTTTATCAGAATCATTGTGTTTGAATGATTTATCAAGATCAAAATTGGGATTATCAATACTATGGTCGCTCTATAATAGTTACGATTACTAAATTAATTCACGTGATCTACAAAATATTCTAATTATACCTCTACTATCTACTTCTTGGCATCCACATCTTTTTTTGTATACGTTAAAAACTGAAAAAAAAATGTATATTTACGGGAAATAAATTTTAAATTAATTCTATTTAACATTTGCAACTCGGTTTCAGTAAAAACAATCAAAATGTTTGTTGCAATAGAAAGATCAATGAGCTACAAATATTATTGCAATGAAAAGAAGAAATGATCTTACGTCAACTAAAAAATATTTTATATTTTAAAAAGTTTGTGATATGTTATACAAGAACAATATAACAACAAATATATTCGTTTATATATTACATATGTGTTGGACATGCCTATAAAAGATGAGAAAATTACCAAATAAAAAATGTTCTCTATAAAAGACAAATATTTTATTTTGTAAACAATTTTATTATTTTGCAATAAATTCGCAGTGCAATTAACGTTTTAATTTTGTACAGTGAATGTAGTAATACTAATCTAATCTTTAACCTAAAATACTATTCACTCATTCAAAATCTAGAAGAGCTTCAGTTTGGTTAAAGAAAGAAAACCTATATTTTATTTAATGGCGTAAAATAAATACAGGATGTGGTCTTTTCTACAAATAAGTTTAAAATCATATGTTTTTGGAACAGTTTAATGGGTGTACAAATAGAAAGCTGTTGATTTTTTACTAGGGAATTATCATGTCGGAAACTAAGTAGTTGACTATGTAAATGTGAATACAATGTCGTAACATTTTTATGGCACTACATCATATTTAGTAATGATAAAATAACATTTTATTAAGATATAGAGGTTCATACCACGCAAAATAATTTACTTTACAAGCGAAATGCATTAAAACCGAAGTCATTACCGGGTTATAAGGGTTTATTTCAGAGTTTGCCTCTTGTCTAGGCAGTTATCACCGCAGTTTCATGGAGTAATCTATCGGTAAGGAACAACAGGACTTCCATACATCCCAACATATGTACGTGTGTGTATGCAGTTATGTATATACGTATACATGGATATGTTTGGATAGATGTCACCGTGCACAGACACACTCGCAAATTCGATTGTGTGTAAAAGGAGCTTGTTAATAAATTATGAAGTGTTTGCGCAGCTGTTTAACGGGCTGTAATGACAATCGCAAATTATTCGCACACTTTCGATGTTTTCAGACCGGACAAATAAGCACGCATGATAAATGTATACGCGAGCAAATGTTTACGATTCTGGCCATCCCCGTAATTAATACAGATGGTACAGTTGCGTCAACTACCCCAGCAATGACAACGGAATTAATAAAATTGATAAAGTGAGGATTTTGCTACGCTTTGGCAGTTTTTGTTTTGCTTTGATTTTTTGATGTAACTTATACCCTTATTTATTCGATGCTTTTTTTAAACTGAACGAGATACTATTCTAGATACTAACACAGAAATTGTTTTCCTGCCAAATGCAAGCTGGCATTACATTTCTAATTAAGTGTGCCACATCTATTTTACTATTATTATACAGCCATCCAGTAAAGTTATTATTTTCTTTGGAAAAAGGTAGGATATTTACATTCTGCTCATCTGCTTCATCTTTGAGCTAACAATGAAATTAACAGTTAATCCAAGCAATTTTCTTCCCATAAGAAATATTTTTATGAACATTTATTTTGCCCACACATATAAGAAAATAACAAAATCTGATATTTGCAGTTGTTTCTTGAAGCATAATTAGGTAGCTTATTTTCATTAAGCAAACTTGTATTGCCCAGCTTCTAGAGTGTATTTTATTGTAATTGAAAATAAAATTCAGTAGGAAATATTCTACACTAAGAACAAGTGATGTATAGTAAACATTATATTTACAAGTGATTGCTGTATAAAATTAAATTGAATATTTTCTACTTACTTAATGAATATAGTTAAGCTAAGTGAAAATTAATGTAGATATGAGTGGATGATGAAATTTGGCTTCGGATATTCTATGGTTAAGCAGTAATAAATTATAATACCAAGCCCTAAAGCGACCTATTGGATTTTACTAAAAGAGCTCCACTGATCTGAAGTAATCTTATAATTCATACAGTCATACACTATACGTATGATATTAAATTTATTTCTAACATACCTACGCAATTGCCTTATTGTATAAATTATTAGAGTATATATATAATATAATGATAGTGCTGCATAAATCAATCAAAATGTAAGTCTCTTGATATGAAAAAGAAATGCAAAAATGACTTCTTCAACATAAAAGATTTTATTACACTACACTCTTCGTTGGACTTCACAATATCACCGTGTAATTTATTGAATATAAGGGGCGGACATTTATAAAATTTGGTACCCTTAAACCTTGAAGCTTGGGACTTTTGCAACTTACTATAATTATAACATTTAATTTGTTAATAAGATACGGATTCCAAAACTTGCGTGCCTCTTTGTTAATAGTGTCATATACTCTAAACTGTAGGTAATAAATTTAAAAATAGCCTAAATAAGTTTGATAGTAATAATGTTATACAACGAAAAGGATTGTGGATATTTTATCAGTGCGTTATATCTTCCTCAGAGTATCAACAGAGTCAACAGTTACCTCCACTAATATAAAGTGTTTGCAGCAGATATCCCATAATATGGTACTTAATGAATTTTAATACACTTGAAATAGTACTGCCGATAATCAAACTGCCTAAAGGCTTTCAAACTACTCTATTTATATCAGCCAGACACACAGACGTTCAAAAAAATGATGTAAAATAATATGTTCTTAAGCATTCTCTGACTTGCAACTAAATTGCTTCTACTAATTTGCCAAATACGAAGCTTAGAAGCAAAAAAACTAAATAGTTTATAGCTCCTCAAGCAAAATAATCATAATTAAAAATCGTCGACGGCATAGATTTTTAAAATTATTTAAAAACAGGAAAATTAAAAAACACCTCTCGCCAATAGCAAAATATAGCTATTACACATTTTCCAACTCCGTCACTTAGTTTTAAATATTGATAAATGAGAAATAACGATGTTGAAAAATATGTTGTTAAAAACGCACTAGTAAAAAGCTTGTAAGAGCAGTAATTTTCAACAAAGCCTCGAATAATGAGTTCGTGAATGGATGTTCCAGGGAGACAGTTGATGAAGATGCTTCAAAGTATGATTTACTGCTTCTCCCCCAGGCGTTTGTTATTTACATACAATTTAAAACATATTAGGAAGGTCAAAGAAAACCAATAAAAGTTCTCGGTGCAGCTTCGTTTGTTTGATTTAAGCCATCAAACCGACAAATTCAAATTGTTTCGAATAATTATTCTATTTCGAATTCTAGCCTCCGGCCTCAAAGCCATTAAAGGAGGAATAAAAATGTTAGAGAGTATATGTGATGGTATTATTGCTGCGAATAATAATTTGGTGGAGTCGTGAAAGATTGAAATGATAACCTACAATTTTGTAGATGTGCATGTGTTACGTTGATATCTTCCCTATGATTACGGCTTTGTTTGCTGAAGCGTCTATGCTGAGTGCTCAATTTTACTTTTATTTATACGAGCAAATATTGTTCATATATTTTCTCGTGCATGATCCTTTCCAAGAAGGTCCTATTACTCAATTTTACTTAGTTTTAAAAATTGTATTATAGTAATTTTCTACTTTTTCAGTTAATAATATTTAATATCATAATAAGGAACTGAAGAGTGCTTAAGCGAAAGCTGTTCTTAAAGTTAGTCATACGATTTATTCAATAAATTAAAAAACATTACGTCACTGCCCTCATCAAAATTAACTTAAACTTTGCTAGGACCATTAAAGTCAACAACAAGTTTCAGGAAGTTCGATAAGTAGTTTCTGCTCGTGCAAATGAAACATGTGTTTTGAATATCAGATAAATCATCCGAATTTGATAGTTCAGAAGAGCACTAGCTGTGATTCATAGTTGCCATTACCAGTGGAAATTTACTTGAGTAGCGGGACCATTAGAGAAGAGAGCTTTCTCGTACAATACTAAGAATACTCTTGTATAGTTTTTCACAAAGTGAATCAGGATTGCAAACGCTTTATCACTTTTATGTTCATCTCATTCCATGCCAGCATTATATAATCCTGTGCGTAAGATCTCGCTTCGTTTACTTTCCCATTTCGTGGATTTATTACCCTGGCTGTTGATTTTTCCAGTTCATGTTACATTAAAGCCTTTCAATTTTCGCCTGTAATTGTTCCTCCAGCTTTTTTACGCGAAGCGCATTTTCACACATATGTTTTCTTGCTACGTTAAGCCCCCATGCGGAAATTGTTCTTTGTTGTCAAACAGGCGCAAATTCCCAACACGTTCACGCTTTATTTCGTAAATGACGTTGAAATTTTTAAGGACATGAAGAAAACATACGAGCTAATTTCAAAGGACTCCCAAAAGAAAGTCTTACGTCTTTATTACCGCAAAAAAGTTAAATGAACTAATATAAGATCTAGGTGAAGTGTAAAATGCTACCTTGATTAAATTTTTCCCAAGAGAAACGCAGCTTCCCCATTTCCAGTTTCATTCAAGGGAAAAGGAGAGAAAATATGGGCCTCATAAAAAGGAGTGTAACGAACTCTGTGGGAATTCAGATTTTTGATTAATAATTATGAAAATAGGCAGTTTTCGTTTACGGCTTGTAATACGCGTGGCATTAAAAGCGCTTACATGTGCTTCATTTTAGTTCAGTTTCAGTTGCAATTGGCATTGCACCCATTTAGATAAGAACTAAGAAGGGCCGGAAAGGACAATGTCCCTCCCAACTTTGGTTGTAAAGCAAGTGGGCAAGGGTCTTGAAGATCTTGTAAGCCTCACGTGCTGTATAGTTCTCCCTGGACCAAAGTGGTTTGCTTGTAGCATCAAAGTTTAATTCTGGGTGCAGGAACGTGTTACCGGGATGCGAGGAAATCAATTTGAGCAGGACATAATGCATTTGCGGAGGGACTTTTACTGTTATAGGAACGATGCGGGCGGTGATAAACAGAAGTGAAGCTGGCATTTAAGAGGAGCACGTGCTACGGCTCTCTCATGTTAATTGTAGAGCATCGCAACTACGAAGGAAGATGTGAATTTGCTGAAGCCGTCGTGGCGTCAGCGTCGGGAGTCATTCTACATGCATCTCATGGGATACACGGAGCTTAAATGAAGGTTTTGCACATGCTTAAGGGTGTCTGACACTGAATTAGTGGCCTTTGTTATCAACTACTTGTGTGTTGTGTACTGTATGCAATCGTAGAGACGAGACTTGTTGACCAAATTTGCTGTTGATGGTTTGAGGGTACTTTTAGTGTCGTTGGTAAGGTAAATTTATCTCCACTAAGGCGAGTATGCTAGACTTAGATACATATGTAATATTGTAACACTATAGATAACAAATACTGCGGATTTATTGAATCTATCGTATTTTATTGCACACTTAGATGAAACGAATTTACTGTTAAGAATATCATATATATTTATCTGTAAATATCAAAGTCAAGCAAAATCAATTCGAGCCAGTTCTTAGAAGGGTGACCGCACAAAAATATAGTACGTACCAGTCAATATCTAGAATTATACAATAAAGCCAATACGAACCAGCTGCACCTCCACCTCTTGTCGAAGGTTAAGAATTTGAACAAGGTGTTTAATTCATTTGTAAAATGTTTTTACGTCAAATAGAAGAACCCATACATTTATATATATATATATATATATATATATATATATATATATATATATATATATACACATATATATTTGTGTGGGTAAACTTTTTTCTAGAAGTAATTCTTTATAAAATGTATGATTTGTGAGCTCAGGAACTACAAATTAAGAATATCTTCTCAT
Organism: Helochares maculicollis; assembly: GCA_033557835.1. Taxonomy (NCBI): domain Eukaryota; kingdom Metazoa; phylum Arthropoda; class Insecta; order Coleoptera; family Hydrophilidae; genus Helochares; species Helochares maculicollis. The sequence continues at coordinate 35,833 of JAWQRO010000124.1, forward strand.
ACAAATACATTAATTTTATTCAAACTGGTAACACGGTCATGCAGTGATGAAGTGAAAAATATATTTGCACTTCTTAGCCAATGTGGTTAATAAGTAGAAATCTTTATTCAGGCACACATTCAATCATTTAATAGTCTTCCAGTTCGACAGAAATATATCCTTTGAAGATAGTCCGCCTGCTCAATCCACACAAATCCACACAGAATACTGAAGACATAGCTTTCTCCAATTTGTGCAAGACTGATAGTTTTACAAATCAATAATTAACTGCTAATTCTATATTATTTTTGGATGTAGAACACCTTTTTCTGAAAAAAGTAACAATTAGAAAACGATAACGGAAATTATGTTTTTGTGTACGACAGAATGTTCTTTCTTGATTTGAGAACCAGTCAATATTAAGACGCTTAGCTGGCTAGAAAATTGAAAAGATGGACCAAATTGCAGCTCTTGAGAGCAATGTTTGCAGTATAAATGAATAAAGAGCTAGTCGTGAATGGTACTCTAACACTAATAAACGGCAATGTGATATATTGTAAAAAAAAAGCCTTAAATAGAGTAAAAATAGAATTGGTGAGCGAGACCTTCACTGCCTTCAGTTAAGCTCTTAAACTTCTTAAGATACTTAAACTAGTCTAGTCTTTACAGAGAGACACTGTTTCTCTTGCAATACCTCATAGAATCTCTATAGAGCTACATAAGACTATAAGTAAAACGTCATTATAGAACTGAGACAATTATTCTTTCGGTCAAAAGGGGCAACATATTTTGGCTCACGAGTATATTATTTAGCGTAGAAAAATGTTTATGGCTTGAAAATATTACACAAAGGAAATAAACGAAACTACAAATTCATCGCTAATATTCCCAAATGTCAATATTACTTTGTACCTGCCCGAAAGTAAAAAGTATATTCCAAAGGAAAACATAAATAATACTAAGTGCGCTCACTTATATTCTTAATAATTATAGAACCGAAATGGCACACTATTGACCATTATTGTACAAATGAGCACTATTATCTACATTTTTTTGTATTCTTCATTAAGCAAATCAGAGAGTGGGTGATTATTTTATTTGAGCACGATAACTTGCCATGTATCCAATTAGTTGGTATACGTAACAAATAACAAAAGTAGCTTTTAAAAATTGTTTGTAAGTTTTTGAATTTTTGTAAAGAAAAGAAAGTAAGTGTAAAAAACTTAGATGCTTAGTTGTGGTACATTTTTCATACAATCATAATCTGGATTTACTACAAATAATATAGTAAAAATTACTTGTTAGGACGTATTTACAAATTCTTTATTTTTAATAACGTAAATTTTAGAGTCAACAAATAAAATAAATGTAGCCCTTAGGTAAATTTAAGTTTATCCTGCAAGAATTACATAATGAAATTAAATTCTAAAACACATGATTTGTAGTTTGATTCACTAAGCTTTGGTGCAGATCCTATAATTATTAAGATTCATTAAAGATGGTCTAAATAGCAAGAAAAAATTATTCATTGCATCTTAAACGCCAATTAAGAAAAGTCGTGAAAACGTTAAAATTCTGACAACCGCAGATATGTACAATTGCTCGTAATATAAATTCCTCCGACTTCAAAATAAAGGTATGTGTGTTATAGTAAGCTCACTCTAGTATGGGTCAAATAGTTCTAGGTAATTTAAGCATCACATCAATAAAACAAGTGACCAGTAAATGTGTTAATTAAAGAAACAGAGGGAAAGATCACCCGGACAAATTAATGAAGGGACTGGGTACCGAAAACTTCGCCTCAACGTGCTTGTAAAGCTTTGAACCATAGGAATTGCTGAGTAGATTTTTATAACAGCACCTAGAATGAAGACAACCATTAAGCTAATTAAAAAGAAACATGATCCATAGGATGTATTTACAACACATATCACAAATCTATATGATAATAACTAATTGTGCTTTATAAGGGATGAACTTTGCAGACGTTGATGAAACAGAGTAACCAATAGAACTAATTTAAAGTGTAATTAAATAGGGATTTCGTGAACTATATTGTAAATGCAATAAAGTATAAAAGCAACCGATCTATAATATCTGAAATGATCAATTGACGTTCAAACTGAATTATACAAAATACCTACGGCTAATATAGCTTGCCAGTAATATGTTTTAACGAAAGGCAACAGAAGACGCCCAAGTTATTCGGACAAGACTAAAGGAAAGTTGCGATCAAGAGCAAGATTTTAACGAAGCAAAGATGCGATTCCTTGCTACTCTCATCGACTAAGTGGTCCCTACATTATGAAAACATACTATTATAGCTGAAAGTTACCGCATACCCAATATCGTCTTGAACCCAAGGACTCTTCATATTAGTAACTAAATACGAAAGGGAAAACTATTTACGACTTCCTTTCTCGTCGAAAGAATCCAATCGATGTAAATGACAACTACAAGCTCCTTAAATTATTTATTATGGTTAGGGCCTCGTACTTAAGCGACAAACATTATCGACCCGACGTATCTAAAACTCCCGAAGAAAAATCGTAATAGAGGCTGTAATTACAAATGTAACATGCAAGTGAAACGACTATGAAACGAAACGGTGACGTTTGAAAGGAAGATCCTCGGATATGATATCGATATGATTTATTACGTGTCAGAAGCCATTTTTACATTTGTCAAATTGTATTAAAAACTTGCTGAAGGCGCTCCTCTCAGTATCGGAAATCTTCGTTGTAACCTACCGTTGTATTGTGTAGCTCTGATTGCTCCGCTGCCGTGCCGGTTCATCAAATCAGCATACCATCGAAAATTCGTTGTTGAAATCGCTTTACAAGAGCAGACAACGGGTTATAACTCAAGTTTCTAATTCTAGCACCGACAGAGAGTCAAGAGAATTAGTCCACTTAATAAGAACGTGCTAAAGTTCTTATGGATTAGCTGTTGTTCTGGAAAAGCATGTACGGCCATTTGTTACCTTCGAAGTATACCCTCGAAAAATAACCTCGTAATCTGTCGCCGTGACAAAAGAAAATAGGAGAAAACAAAGAGCGGGGAATGTCAGCTTGGAGGTGTTCGAACGGCACGACATTCAAATATAAATGATCCCAACAGCAGTTGTACTCCTTTTCGTCACCTTTGAGGCACCCTGGATCGAGTATATGTGAATTTTATGTGCCAGCCTCTCCTTCTCCTTCTCCTTCGATTCTGTATTCAATTTTCGTAAACCAGAAATTGGAGCTTTTGTTTTACTTAGGCAAATTGACTGCGGATATGAAAATTTAGAATTTTTTCCCCATGCATGCAGCATATTTTATTTATTGTAGTGGAGCGTCCTAGAGCGGCGAGCAATAAGGGATGTTCGTAAATAAAAAATGATGACACCTCCAACCGGAAAATTAATATAAATACATGACACGTGGTTCTATAGGCTCGAAGGAAAATTTAGAGCTCATTTTTCCAGGATAAATGTCCCTCTTTCCACACTACGCTTCGACAGATTTTAAATGCACATCACGCGCTTTTTGTCGAAGCCGCCACACCAGGTTTAGAAAATATTTATAGTGCATCATTTTTAACCTGCCTCTAACCCAGTTAACAAATTGAAGCGTCGGAGAACAAATCTCAACATTGCTTAGTTAATTAAAGCTTGACGGGTTCAAAAAACTTCAAAACAAAAACTTTTTGGAGCGACGCAACGAGCTTAGGTATTGAGGCGAGTTGTGCAAATTCTACAGAATCTTTGGCTGGTAGTGTGGAAGAAAAATCGTATTAATTTTAAAGTAGCCATTTTTAGATTTTATTTGCTGCTATTTCCTAGCAGAAAGGTTTTGAAATCCAATTTTTGCGTCTAACTCCATTTATTTGAGAATGAAAACAAACATGATACATTGCTCCAAGACATAAGTAAGAATGTTTTACAAAAGGAAGTGAGAAATCCAGTCATTCCGATGGTGACGTTTTGAGGACGGTTTGGAAGGGGTGCCGGGCGGAGGGGTGTTATTGTCGCGCAAATATAAAAGCTCTCCGCTGTGCTTGTGATCTCTTTAATATGCGCTGCGTCCCCTGGTGCAGATTTGTTATTTTCGCAGACACTATGAAAATTATAAATGTCCCAGGGTTTGCTTAAATATGAATATTTTAAATAATAGTATTAATCATTTTGACGTCTATTCCACTCTGAGCTCATGCGAGGAACTGTGCTTTGGCTTTATAATCGAAGATTGATTTATTTGACAGTTTGTTGTTGTTTGTGAGTTTTATGAAAAAATTATGAGGTGATTAATGAGGATTTTTATTGGATATTGTCGTCTAGAGCCAGCTTACGGATTTGTGAAAAAACGCAATCGTATGAGGGTGTATTGTCATGTAGATCGCTGACTAATTCTTTACAAATAAATTTATCCACCCCCTGTAACGAAGTCACTTCCATAGTTCAACAAAGATATTTTTATTGACATCATAGGGTCAATACTACCAATTATACTTATTGATCTATTCTGTAGAGCAGGGAAGGACCTTTTAATTAAGTCGCATGCTCGGTCCCTACTGGATGAGGGTTTGATTTTTTACAGGCGACCACCCCCTCTAAGGGTGCATGACAATTCTCGAATTAGTGACTATTTACGGCCACTTGTACCAACTCTAGTTGCTCTTCAAAAGGGCGATTTATCGCGGTATTTACCCCACATTAAACGAACTTACGGGTAGTTTTTATTGTCCTTGAATTAAGCGGGCGATTTAATATGCAGCCGTGTTGCAGGCAACAAATTCCTCCTCACTCGCAGTGCATGGTGGGTGTTATGTGCAGACGTGAGCAGAGGCCTTGAATTACGCGGATTATAATACTCTTCCTCAATCCAGGGAATATGAAACACCATATTTTTCGAGCGAGACGAGCAAAACTGTAACTTGTGTGCCAAATATCCTTTTGGTGGTGTTTACTCCATTTTTTGTTTTTGTTGAGATGAATGTTTAATTCTGCAGCTTTAATTTAAAATTCTCAACAACAAAACTTCTGTTTTAATTGTTTATGTTTGCGTCATGGCAATATCAAAAAATATACTATTGCGAGCAATGGTTGGCTGCTTCGTGAATTTTACATGAGCGTGTCTTCAAAATATTAATCATAAGAGCTTGACCTCTTTCGAAATGATAATTTAGTTACACGGGAGCACTATCCTCTGACTAACTAAAATTAACACTGAAACACTGAATTGGATCAAGTAATTCACATGAACGCTACTTATTGGTGATCCATAAACTTTCTGAGAAAATTTTAAGGAACTGATATAATTAGTACATGCAAGTTGCTGTCAAGCAACTTTTGCACACAATTTTGAATTTAAAATTAAACTACTTTCTAAGCAGCTTCAGATATTCAGTCGATATTCATTACAAGGCCAATTAACATATTTAAAATGATCATACTCAAACATGTTTGGTAAAGTTAGAACAAATACCTAACATTTCAAAAAACAATTAAAACAATTTTTTTAAATCAAAAATCTACACTATTATATCATTTTGATAAATAATCATTTAAAAAAATGTAATCTTCTACTTTCTGGACCAATTGTTTTCCCTGAAGGTTCACTTGTGGGAATTTAACTATTATATCTTTGATATTTACTAAAATGATAATGCCTCAAATTGTACATTTATTATTAATTATGATCTTAATTCGTTTTCCTTTTGTTTCTGTGAATGATTTTGGAGTAACTTCAAAATTTATCCTTTTCACTTCTTATTAGGAATCTTTTGATGCTAGAATTATAAAAATGTTAGAAGAACTATATACTCTTCATTTGTCAATGATATGTCTAGTATTGCTTTTATTTGTCACAAAAAGTAGTTTTCACTTATAAATATGTCTCCTGCATAGCATTTAGCTGAATTTCTTATTTAAAACTCTGCCATTTCTGAAATATTTCCAAACGTACTTAACCTGCCTAAATTCAACTACATAAGTAAATGATTTTAAATATGATTGTTTTCTAGAATATCCTCACAATTACCTGAAGCTCTTTGTGAAAAAGTTTTACACAAAACTTGCTGAATTTGCAAAGCAAGAGTTTACTATAGTATTCACGTTTATGAAAATGTCTAATCGGGAACACCAAAAAATTCTAAAAATTCAACGAACTAATTCTATTACCATTATGCTATTTTAAATGATAAAATGATTCCGACAACCTTGAAATTCGGTAGTAATAAAATATCATACCCCATATTAATGCAGTATTATAAAAATTAAACGTCTATATTTGTCTACGGAAACGATGATCTTTACTTCGACAACTTAGACAGCTCTAGTGGCAGCAAATAAACTCTAATAAAAACTTCAAGTTCTGCCAAAATCTCAGTTACTCATTTCTATTATAAACGTTGTATTTATATATTTATACATTATTTTACCAGATCATGTATCAATATTGTTAAGATTAGTGAAGCCACTCATTGATTAAAAATCCCTAATTAGTAGTCCTTTTTATGACTTTGTAACATAAAACTGGCAAAACTATACCATTGTTTGCCTTAACTAACTTGTATCAATTATCATAGATTTATTCATACTTTGTCCATCGTAACTATGTGTGAGATAAGAAAGAGCATAAAAACTCTTTTGCGATCAAGTAGAAGAAGTGACTAATTATGTAGTCCTATGATCTCACTATTTTTTGTATTACATATATAAAGCTTTTCTTCCATTAACAAACTAAATTTACCTAAAATTGCTTAAAATATATTGTTGATTTTAATTTTCGAGACATATGCGCCTCTATAAAGGTAAAATGTTTGAATATTTTTACTCTGTGTAAATTGAGTTGAAGCTAGTTCTATTACCAAAAAACTTAGCTCAAATGATGAAATGTGAGGGCTAGGCGGAATCAAAAGTATCGTCACTTAAAAATAGTTAATATTGAGAAGAATTAAGTACAAAGCTTTATACAATTCTTTAATGATTAGTTGATTCAACGTCCTTGTCCTGTTTGTTTCCGTTTTTATCTAATTGTTTTTTAAAACTTAATAACATCAAAGGTTGTTTTAAAGAAACTGTTTTCTAATGATTTGCTTTGTAAAATTGAGAAAAATAGTGCTGTGGGTAGTTTATTGATATTATTGGCAACTGTTTATATAAGTATTCTCAAATTGGACAAAGTGACAAATAGAGACAGTTTTAGAAAAATTGCCTAATAACTACTTTCATAAAACTTATCACCATATTTCTCATCCTTAAGAGTAAAACATGTCAAGCATTTTATTTCATTCAAGTACTTCTCTATACATTTCCTGGAAGATTTTCTCAATTTAAACTCTTTTTAAATCTTGAGAAGCATCTTGAAAAGTGCAACGAATAATATTTTTGTGTGATCCCCTTGAATTAAGAAGAAATGGTGAGCCTTGTGACAGATTAATTTTGAAGTAAGCTTGAGCCTATTTCTGTTCACATTTTAGCTGAAAAACGCTTATATAACGACTTCAAATTTAACAATGCAGATTCGAATTACTTTAAAAGCACATACATCTTTGCATTTTGTGAGGTTAACTGTAAATATTTAAAACAGAGTAGTGTTTATATACGGTACTCTCTGTGAACTTTTAATTAATAACCCTCTGTGTTCAATGCACTTTTTCAACATTCTGTTAAAAAGTTTTAACAACATCATGAAAATAATAAAAGAAAGTTATACAACATCATTAAATAAATATAAGAAAGTTTTTCATCCAATAATAAAATCAGCTTGTTTCAAGATGGATGGTTTTGAATGTAACCAGATTTATTCGATATCATATTGTTCGTTTTTAAATGAAAGCATTGGACATATATATCCTTTTAGAGTGCTAATTTTTCGAGATAATTTTTATTGCGTTTTTTTTACAATCGGACACAAACCATATTAGACAATGACCACTCATTCAAAAGCAAGTTTTTAAGGTTTTCAAAAATCATATGTCCTACGCATTGATAAATGAAAAGCAGCGTGATTACTAAGCAGAAGTAAATAAATATTTTAAAGTGCTGTTTAGTAAATGTTATTTGAAAGTTCAAATTAACTGTTTCACCCGGTATAGCTCATGTCAGGTTTATAAATAATACACGTAAAAGCCATCTTCAATTATTTGAATATATACTATATGTAACTACACCTAATTTAAGAGAGTAGCTATCCGGGATATTTGAGCAATATCAGTTAAATACAACTTTTGATCTTTCACGCCAGCGTATTCATCAGGATTATCTACATTATTATGTGTTTTGTTCTGGATTTTAATTAAACTCTAAAACAGTCTATTACTAATTTCAGTAGAACTAGTAACAACGCCGGGGAACAAAAATATGTTTGCAGCTTGCGTGTACACACGTACTTAATATTTGTTTTTCAGAGTGATTTGTAGTTGCTTTAATAATCGTATAAATATTTGAGTTAGTAATTTTTGTAATTATCCGCTTTTACTTTCAATAAGAAACATGGAACGAGTCTCAAAGGAAGTTAGAAGCAGTGATCAAGTATTTATAAGTTTTTGCAGTATTGTGGATGTCCCCTGAGATTATACGTTTCCCCTTACAAGAAAAAACTCGCTCTAGACGGTTGCTTCTCTTCGGTAAAGTGGAAAACGTTGTCAATTACTCTACGCATCATTCAGGACTATAAGTCATGTAAATTGCAGTTTTATCAAACTTATTAAGAAAATTACTACTGTCCACTTCTTTATAATTGCCCCATTAGCAACTTACTTAAAAGGCCCATTAAAAAATAAACTCCTCAAAGACATAATTTTCAATCATCTGCTATTGATGTAGGAACCAATAACCTAATGGGCCATTGAAAAAGTTCGCACGTGTAAAGTTCCTTGGAGAAAAGTTTTTAGCGAAAAAAAATCAATTTTGTCCAAGCTTAGAGTGAGAAGTTAGTATGTATGCTGCGTTAACAAGCGCAAGAAATATATTCGATAATGATGTTGAGAAAAAAATAAATCTTAAAAAAATTCAGGAAGAAATTAAAGTGTTGGCAAAAAATACTTTCAGACAGATTTGATCGATGGCAAAAAATGTAGGTGGGGCAAGAACTAATCGATTGGAAATGCCTAAAATATAAGAAAAAATTAATGGCCGAAAAAAAATTTAATCGGCTTTAGATTGAAGTCGTTGAAAATGAATTCCTGTGACATATTATCGATAAAAAATTTAAACAATGAAAAAATATCGCAATCTAACTCAATCAATGAAAACATTTGATCAATAAGGAATTACGAAAAAAACACTACTTAACTAAGACATTTAAGCAATGATGGGGAAGATTGATCTGAAACTTTGAGAATAATTTACTTCAATAACGAAAAATGACAGCAAGAAACAATAAAGCAAAGGCATTATGAAGTAAAAGGATATGAGGAAACTGTGTTACAAAATGGATTCGTAGCGAAATACGTATTCGTTAGAAAATATAGTCGTCAGGATGTATGGCCTCCTGAAAAAATATAAAATCGTCGGAAAAAAATTATGCGAACAGTCGTAAATCCGCCCTTAATGAAAATAAATCGTCGAGAAGTTTTTGCGATGCGATGCATTATCTATCGTAGGAGACGGGTTTCATTTCTTAATGTGGTCGCTGGGGCAGGAGGGCGGAAGCCCAAGTTAATGCCAAGAAAATAAGATCGATTGGAGGGATTGATCTTGTCGAGGCTCCCATTCAAGCTGATTATGAGGCCGATTCTAGACAGATGTTTAAGTGATTCTATGGATTTATGTCCCCGGATCGAGATTGTGCGGTTGAAAGTCTCCATCCTCCGCCGGTTTAATTTTATGCATTGCATCCCCACTTTAAAGGCAGGAGCGATTCTCCTTTCGGCCTTGCGAACAAATCTAAAGTAAAAGAATCGAAAATTAAAATCTTAAATTTTTATTAGGCTGACATTAAAATTTGTTTGTTTTGTCGTCCATTGTAATTTTGGGAGATATTGCAAAGGGATTTCAAGCTACATCTTCGTTTCATAAATTTCCACCACGATAATGAGTTTCTTTGCGTTTCGACTAATCTGCGGAGTCTGATTAAATTGCTTTGAGCCTAAAGGAAAGTAAGATGTGTGGCTTCATTTTCTTAGGTACCAAAATTGTTGTAAAAAGAAAACCGAGCGTGGAGAAAATTTTAATATAATTTGTTAAACAATAAACGAGGGGTGGAATTATATTTGCTTAGCTGGAGCGTGTGCTCTTTGGGAATGAAATTTTTGGCCGCTTAACTTATTTATCTTGGAGACTGTGCTTCTAACTGGTTTTATCAAAGAGAGGAGGAAGGTAGAATGCAGCGACGGAAGCCGAAGGGAAGACTAAATTCTATAAATGTAACTTATTTATTTCCGCAAGCCGTAACAAAAGTGCTTTGGTAAATATCAGGTGATATTTCACCAGTTCACAATACGAACGAAAATCCTTCTCTTTCCGTCTTTTCTAATATTCGCTCTCGCACAAGCCCGACCAGAAAGCACCCCGTGGAGCTCCTGGGTGACCTACGACCTCTGTTCACATCTTCTCTCCTCACATAATGGCTCATCTATTCTGCCCTTCGCGTGTAGTTTCACTCTGCTTGTACTGCTGAGCTTTTAAATTTTCTCTTGCAAGTTTCATGCTCAGGTCTGCGGCGAAACATAAAATTCGCACTTTGTATAAAGCGGATTTTTTGCATAGTAGTAAATTAAAGTTCATTGGACAGAGTAATTTACGATTATTTGGGCGTTAATAGAGGTCAGTGAATATATTTATCCGGAGTTTATTTATAGAAAGATGTAAAGTGCTTGCAGTCATACCAGGAGCCACTCACTGTCTCAACTGGCGACAGCTCGAGCCGGTTGACAGGGATTGCGAAAAACGAAAAGCATAAAACAATTCGCTTGTCAAACGTCGCAGGAAGTCTACTTCAACGCGTCAAAAGCGGACAAAGCACGGCAAAAAGTCACTCTCTCATTTACATACCAAGCAAAAGGCATATGTAACAACCTGTCATCAGAGCGTACTCAAACGACAATATGTAATTAACCAACCCTCTTGGTGTAAGGAGGCCCCTTATTTGCGGATGTCTGATACAAGGCTCTATGAAGGCATTCTTAGTGTAATAATATTCTTTTTGAAATGTTTTTGCAAAAAGCGTTTTTAAAATAGGTGCTTTGATAAAAAACGTGGAAGCAAAAATTGTTTTACAAAATATATTCCAGTATAAATTATTTATATTTTTTGCTCTTTTAAGTCTGCAATACGGAGACAGCTTCTAAATGTGCTCTTGTTGAGTCCCTATGTTGTTGACATAATTACTGATAAGCTCTACGTTTTTCTCATACTGTTGATGGCCAATGTTGATGTGATAATAGATGGGAATGGAATATTCGGATCTAAGAGCTACTGCGCAGCAGGTAATACATACTATAAAGTCTGTTTCAAAATTAAGTTACAAAACTTAAAGACCGAGATATTAATTTCATGTACATGTTACGAGTCAATGGCGGAATTCCCTATGACGTCGTTGGTCAAAAACAGACAAATATTATTGCCATTTCAAGGAATTCCCTTCTTGTCTACGCTTAATACAGCTGGAAAAAATATTGAAAAGGAATATAGACAAGCAAAAAAATTCAATAGTCTATTGGATTTCAACCGAAGAGGAAAGACAAGGAGCACATGTGTGGTCAATTTTTAACTAATATTTTCATTTCTATGTATTTTATTCATTATTTACGATTAAGCAAGTTTGCTAAACTAGAAAGGTATAAGCTTTATTCAAAGAATGAAGTTTTTGTAAATCACCTAAACCTTAAATACGAAATAAGAAAGAAACGTTCTTTTTATAGTGGCTAAAATCATATAAATGAAAGCGCATACTAGACTTCTCTAAAACCTACAAAAAAACCAGAGTAATAAATTACACCCACAGAGGCAAGAGGCGCTCCACTTGTTTACTAACGTCTTTATTTGATTTAATATGTTAAATTTAACGCCAGCTAATAAGATATTCCATTTATAACTATTTTACAATTTATTAAACTTGATATTTAAAATTGTTACATTCTTCTTATAATTATCATAGTTTATTTGAAGTTATTTACGTTCCCGGATCCTCGAAGATAATTTGCCCCTTCTGTCGATATCTGCAAATCCGGGTCACAAATTTATTCTTGTGCTTTGAATTTAAGCCGCTTTAGATTTAAAACTAAAAAGGTAAAATAAATGCAAGTTGTTATTTACAAAGAATTTTGTACTGTCTAATTTTCACTTTACAAATATGAATTAGTTTGCGATGCACGATATATATATATATATATATATATATATATATATATATATATATATATAGTAGTACTAAGTAGAACTAAGAATCTTTCGATGATATTCACCGGTGGCGATTGAAATTCAACATTAGCATGTAGTAACATGAAGAAAAATCATGTAAAGTCTAAAATTCAAGCAAGCGAAGCCGCGAGCAATTGCTAGAAAATTATTTAACGCGGTAGTAAAGTAGTCAAATAATTCACTGTTGGCGCTGGCCCAAAGTCGGTTCCTAACTGTTCTAGATCTTATCGGGTACTCGAAGTGAGATTCTGGGATTTTGTATATCAATTACTAAATTAAATTGGACCTGAAACATTCTGACGACTTCACTTTAATTGAAAGTATCCCGTTGCTTGTCATCAACATCATCACCAGATAAAAATCTTCTTTGTTCCCAGATAACGTTAATCGTTCTCATTTATGTTCTATTATTATTACATATTTAAATATGTTAATGCCTCTGTACTGCTTAAAGCCGCTACGATTTATTTTGTTATATTATTTGCAATTCTCTAACTAACTAAATAAATTGTTTGTATTAATGATTGCGCGCTCTGCAAGAACAATTGTGCCTGCATTTTCGTTTTAGAAATTAACTTGACAAAGGATTCTCCCACATTACATTTTATATAAACTGCGCTCCGTACCTTATTATTTTTTAATTACGAACGTGCTCTATTTAATATAAATATCATAATTATTCAATTACGGGCACCTTTTCAAAGACCCTGATTATTTGTTTAAGAAAACGGAGAAATTATTCAAGTCATCTCTCTAATTAAAACTAGTATTTGCATGAGGCGCGTATAAATAATAAAATAACTACATCATTTTCCAAGCAATTACTATTTCTCAACAATTGTTCGCGTTTTAAAACTTAAGCTCTGACTAATTACTGAATTTAAATTTATAGACCATGTGCATGTTCCCAAACTACGTTTCCATACAAAAGCGAGCCAAAAAAATCTAAGCACACAAGTGTGCCTTAATTGCTTGTTTGATAACAAAAACTAAACTCCCTGCTGCTACCTACATTTTAATTCAAGAATGTCCAGTTCATCGACATGTTAATTTATACGTACGTCAAAGATGCTACACCCACATGGAGATGCAAATCAACACATCATCATTTACGTCTTGTTTGAGGATTCAGCATTTTCTGTTGCTCACCTGCAACATATTTTCACGGTACATCGTCAAACACAATTGAAGCCTTAATCAAATAGTGAGATCAGCTTCATCGTGATATCAATTTAAAGTTTTCACTCTTATCGCCAACCCATAAGCCATAAGCGATAGCATCAATTGTTATTAGATCGTGTTGGTACATTTTATTGCCATTAACGGAGTAACAATTGACTTTCGTGTTGGATATATTCTCTTACTTAATTATGTCACAGCAGGGTGGTTATATTACCCGTTTTTCATTGGCATTGTTTGTAGATCTGACCTACTTTTTAGCAATTTAGATAAAAGAATGGAAATATTCATATTACGAAGTTTATCTCAACAATATCGTCGTTACAAGTAAATTGCGTTTTATGCATTTGTACGTTAAGTCGTTATTCCCATCTAATGTGCTGATTTATGAGCTGAAGTAGGCGTAATTAATGTGCAAGTGCATCGAAGTACTAATTTGTTTAGAGCATCTTGCCTTTTCACTCTTTCGGTCGAAATTCAGGCTGAACTATTTTTACGTTGCTATAAATTCGTTTCAGAACGTCAATCAGATAATATACTTGCTGGTTATGTTTTTCTCTTAATAGTTCTGAGGATAATTAAGATAAAATTGTAGTGTAGCTTTTATTTTAAAATGAGTATTTAGCATGTTTATTTTATTTACAGACGATTGTATTGCGTAGGAAGGTTCTTTAAATAAATAAAGTAAAGATTAAAATCGTTTATATTTATAATGGTCTAACAGAAATTACTACCGTTGCTATATCCGTCTTCTGCTGCTATTTTTTTTCAAGAGTATAATTTGCTTCTGCTATTCCAGCGGATAATACTTTATTTAAACTATTAATTTGTTAATATTAAAGTTAAACTCCATCAATAATTTTTTAACTAAGTTGAGAGCATAATGTTTGAATTAAGTTGAGAACATGATTTTTTAATTAAGTTGAGAGCATGTATTTTTAAGAGGTTTAATTCTTTTCCGGTTACAAGTTTGAAGGTTTGAAGTTACAATGAAGAGCATAAGCAACAGTTGTATAGTTTTTAAGAACACATGCGAAGCTCTTTTAATATCGTTGATGAGATATACAAAATTGTGATTATTGTTGTTATAGTTGCAGCTCTTGATTATCAATAATTAGTATTATCAATTCTTATTTTCAATATTTCATATGTCGTGCAGAGTTTCATGAGATTCTCAGATTTCAAAGTCGATTTGTAACAATATTTGAAAATTATCAGACATTATAGTCATCAAATGTTTCCTATTTAGGTAATGGCAGTATACTGGTATTTTCAAAAGAAATATCAACGACCTACAAGACATTAATCGGTAATATCGTCTACACATCAAGGCCAGAAAAGGCGCTGATTTTATATGAAATTGCCTAAATTCTTACAATTATTTTGTTTCAAAATATTTTAAGAATAATACCCAAAGAAAGCGGAAAAATATATTTTGATAGCCAAAATTATGAGTTTTATTTTGTCAGCTATTCCAAAATTTTAGAAAAATATTTGGTGGTACAATCAAAACAGCAAAGTAAGAACTATATGACTCGTAGTTATCCTAGTTTTGGGAGCCTGCACCTACAGGAGCGGAACAAGCAAATTCAGATCAGCTAGACAATTTCGCGTCCCATCCGCTGATTCTGGGTTGAATCGATTTCCGAGGATGAAATTTTTTGAAAAAATTTGCGACCACTGGGGTAGGAAAAACTCAAGAATTTTTAGGCTCGATGAGCGCTACAATTATTGCATCGTTGGATTCGTCATGACGAGACGCTTCCAAAGAGGTACCAAAGAAGTCGCTGGCTTTAAAAACAAGCGATAAACGGTGATCGGGAAGTCAGCTTTCAGGAAACAAAGCGTTCGTTATGAGCTTGCCGACCAATATACGTCAGAGTCGAGTGTTCAGACTCGCAACTGCGGTATCCAGGGGCCCCGAAAATGGGTAACTGAATGGTCAAATTTCGATGGCAGTAGTAACTCCTCTCCTCTTAGGAATATCGAAACGAAATTTGCACCGTCGAAATTGGGAGAGTTAAAAGAAATGATTGCAAGGATTCGAGTTTGAAAATAAGTGAATTGCGAGATTTTTCAAAAATAGTTCTGTAGCCCAAACAGCTGCACCTACGGGAGCGAAGCAAACAAAATCGGATAGACAAAGCCCCGCCTCATCCGCTGATGCCGGCTAGAATTGATTTTCGAAAATGTCATTTTTTGAAAAAATCTCCGACTCCTGGGGTAGGCAACAGTCAAGAACTTTTAGGCTCGACGAGAAAAAAATTCATAACGACCGAATGAAGAGAGCTAGGGCTACGATTATGGCCCCGTTGGGTTCGTCTTGACAAGGCGCATTAAAGGAGGAATCAGAAAAGTCACTGGATTTAAAAACAAGCGAGAAACGGGATCCGGAAAGTCAGCTTTCGGGAAAGAGTTTTTCCCACTTTTTTTCTCGATGGTCGATCCTAGCTCGAATTTAGTCGCACTAACAAGCTTGTCTCGCCAATATTTCAAAACAATCATTTTATATTTGCTTTCGTAAAAGGAACGATAATGGAGATATTCACGATTGGTCAAAAATCACGACAAAAGTTGCGTTTCTTCGAAAATTTGGCGCTCTCTAGCGGCCCTCACAGGAAATTCAGAATCCTCCGGTTTGAAAATTCTCAATCAGGACGCAAAATGCAGTAGATCTATGCACAATACGCAACCGCAGGTCGATCATTAACGATTTTTCTATTTTCTGGCATGCAAGGAAAATAACACGCAATACGAGATAGTCGAATTCGTTTTATCGAACTATTGGCCATAGTTTTTGACATCGTTGGACTCGTTTCATCACTCTGAATATAAATTTGTAAAAATCGTTGCGATCGGACGCAAACTGTAGCCTCTATACATCACCAAAGCTGTCGCTTTACGACAGTGGAATGTTTTGGCCACTAAACAATTTTTGCTGATCTCTCAGACGCAAGAGCGTTCAACTCGGACAAGTTTGGTATCGAAATACTCGTTACGAGTTTAGTAAGCGATTTACGCTCCAGTCTAATGGGTAGACTCGCAACTATGGCATTCAGGGTTCCCGAAAATGTGCAAGCGAAAGAAGGCCAAATTTGGACGGCCGTAACTCCTCTCCTCGAGGAAATACCAAAACGAAGCTTCCATCATCCGAATCGTGTGAATCTAAAGAAATGATTGCAAGGGTTTGCTTTTGAAAATACGTGAATTTTGATGTTATCCCAAAATAGCTCTATGTCTTAAACGACTGCACCTACATTAATATAGCAAGTAAAATCGGATAGATAACGTCCCTATTCATCCGCCGAGGCAGGGTAAAAACGATTTCTGATGATAAAATTTTTTCAAAAAACTTGCGGCCCCTGGGGTACAAAATAATGGATAATTTTTAGGCGCGATGAGAAAAAATTTCATAGGGTCAGAACGGGAAGGACCTAGGCCGCAATTTTGGTACCGTTGGATTCATCTCGGCAATGCGCATCCAAAAAAATGCAAACGAAGTCGCTGGCTGTAAAAGCAAGCGAAGAACGTGGCCCAGATTATCAACTTTTGAGAAACAGTTTTTCCCACTTTTTCCTCGATGGTCGGCCCTAGCTCGAATTCCAACAAGTTTGTCTCGCCAATAGCTCAAAATAATCATAATATGTTCATCTTCATAAAACGAGATATACGCGATTGGTCAAAAATCACGAAAAAAATTTTGATTCGCCGAAACTTTGGCGCGCTCCAGCGGCCTTCACAGGAAACGTAGAGACTTCCGGTTTATAAATTCTCAATCAAAGCGCAAAATATAATAGATTTGTGCAGAAGTCGCAGCTGTAGGGTGACTATTGAGGATTTTCCTATTTTCAGATATGCAAAGAAAATAGCAAGCAATACAAAATAGTCGAATTCATCCAGCCGAGCTATGGACAAGAGTTTATGGGATTGTTGGGTTCGCTTCGCTGCCATGAATCTAAATTTGCAAAATTCATTGCGACCGGCCACGAACGGCGGTCTCTAGACACCGCCAAAACTGTCGCTTAACGACAGTTGAAAGTTTTTGCCGCTAAACAGTTTTTGGTAAACTCTCGGCCTCAGGAGCGTCCAACACGGACAAGTTTGGCATCGAAACGTTCGTTACGAGCTTGCCGACCGATTTACGTACAAGTAGAGTGGTCAGACTCGCAACTGTGACATCCAGGAGCCTCGAAAATGATCAAAAATGTGCAAGCGAAAGAAGGTAAAATTTCGACGCCCGTAACTCCTCTCTCCGGGGGGATACCGAAACGAAACTTGCACCGTCGAAATAGGGAGAATCGAAAGAGATGATGGCATATGTTTGAGTTTTGAAAATAAGGCGGTTCGATTTGGATACGCGATGCGGTGGTTCGATTTTGATACGCGATGCAATGGTTCGATTTTGATACGCGAATTTCGATATTTTCCAAAATTAGCTCTATAGCCCAAACGCCTGTACCTACCAAAGCGTAACAAGCAAACTCAATTAGCCAACTTTCCAACCCTTTGGTCGATGTTGAGTACAATTGATTTCCGAGGATGAACTTTTTTGAAAAAAATTGCAACCCCTGGGGTAGAAAATAATCGAAAACTTTTAGGCGCGATGAGAATACATTTCATAGTGACCGAACGGGGAGAGCCTAGGCTGCAGTTGTGGTACCGTTGGATTTGTCTTGGCAATACGTATCCAACGAGGTATCAAAGAAGTCGATGGCTTTAAAAACAAGTGAAGAACGGGGCCCTGA
>JAWQRO010000125.1:0-54050 GCA_033557835.1 Helochares maculicollis
GATTTTGTATATATATATATATATATATATATATATATATATATATATATATATTTATATTTTTCTCCAGATTTTGATTTTTAATCTTAACCGAAAATTGCCAAAATGCTTTCTCGTAAGCAACCCAATATTAGGTGGGTAGCTACGTCCAAAACCCAGAATGCAAATCAGATAGCAGTAACTTGGTACAAACATTTATTAAATAAAAGAACCACCTTGTGAAGTCCATTTTGTGCTCTTATAGAAAGTTTCAATATTCAGTTCCCCTTGGCCATTTTTCTATGGAACAGATTACCTCGCACTGTTTCAATATTTTATGAAAAATTTTTCTTCCAAGCTTATTTTTGTCATTCCTGATTCAATTTTTTATTAGTTTATTAATATGGTCCAGTTTTCTTCGGGCTGCAACATATTTTATAGTGAAACAAGAAACGAGTCACTAAATAAAAAATTGTACTCGGTACTATTTCATGGGATTGCTTTTCATTACGTCAATGCATGATTATCAGGCGTTTATTTTTCACATATTAGGAAAGCAGAAACAAAATTTTAACAATAACTTTTGAGCAAACAGCTATTAAATGTCATTGGCAAGACATAATGAGCTGATACATGATAAATTAATATGCAAATGTGCATAAATAGCATTAGTTTTTAGTTCCTCTAGTACAATTAATTACACATGCAAGCTTCTGGGTTCCTTAATAATTAGTAAATAATTTTTTACAAAGTAGGGCATTTTTTTATTCAGTTGACCAGTAGCTACGGTTAGAAATTTACGATAGCTATTTGTATTTGTGCGATATCAGGGATTTATTGTTTAATAATATGTATTACTGGTGTTTTCTTTCGCACTTATATTATCGAAATTACTGTTGGAATTGATAATAAGGTAGTAAAGTAAAACAAAATGTTGCAGTCCTCTGTCCAGTCATAGTCAACCTACATTTACTGCTGATTTTCAGATTGCATACATTGTCTGTTATACCTACTTACGAAGCATATTATTCAAACTTTTTACGTGCAGTAAATAATAGTATAGTTTTCCGGATGTTGTAGTATAATAAACTACGTTTTTCTCGAAACATACTGTGCTGTGTCAACGTGTCCCTATCACGCTATGCTAACTTACATTAATGAGTATATCAATTAACCTAGCACCTAGGGCTGAAATGGCATTATTTCAACACTTTAAAAAACATTTGAAAACGGACTAATATCTCGTGCTAAGAATACTTAAAATTTCCAGTAAAACAAAATTACGCTGCTCAGCGAGAATGAAAAACTTTATAAAAATGTTATCACAAGAGAGAAAAACCTTGTTTTGGGTGGGAGAACTTTTAATTTTTATTGTAAATTGTAAACATACTCTTAGTATATCTGATGGAAATCTATATTATGAGAAGTTTTCACTTTGATGTTACAGATTTTATACCAAAAACTAATTTGATTTCCTTGAAGCTAGTAAAAATGTGCTACCCGTTTATTTTTAAAAATTTTAAAAATCTTATGATGTGTGTTTTATATGCACTCCTACTAATTAAAACTAGAATAAGTTATTACGATTATCATATTGATTGAGCCACACATTCACCACCGCAGACCTATATATTCATTATTTGTGTTATCTCTCTCATATTTATTTAAGTAAACCGCATCGCTACCTCATTAATTATAGTTTGTTTAGCAAGTGCAAGCCTCATATGGCGAACATAACTCCGTACTCAATAATTCGTGTTAACCGCGGAATGTAAACGGCAAGGAATATACCTCAAGGAGCAAAGAGGAGCGAGCTGCACCAGCTTATATAGGTTGCTTGTGGAGCAAAGAATTACTAGAGTCGGGAGCAAATCTGCATCGCAACTTGGGGACGCATTACGTGCAGAAAATGCAAGAAGGAATAATTTACGACAGTCTCGAAATTTGTTTCTCGACTTGGTAAGTGTATGTAGATTACAAGTTATGCAAATGGGGAACGTATAGTTCCTCTCTCCTTCCAAGTTGCCACTGTAACGGCTTAAACCAGCCGATAAGGTTATAGTTATGTTTATGATAGATGGCGCTGCGGGAGTTGATATGTTATCTCGTCCTTGCGGGTCACTCATATCACCTGCTTACATCCTGCTTTAATTACTTCTACGGTGCACTCGTGTAACGCAGCCAGCGCAACGCCCGCCACTAAGCGCAACTATATTGCACTGCAGTTGCTAGTTGTTCACAACCGTTCACATTTACATATAATGCGGCGGCAGGCGCAAGAACTATACCAAAACTACGAAACAAGTAATTACAACTTCCTACAGTCAGCTATTTGAGCGCTGCGGCGCCGCTCCTCCGCCATTCCAGGCACAATACACACAACTCTAACTCAATTTTAAAATTAGTCTTGTGAACCCGTTTTATTAAAACTGAAATCACCCTATTTGTGGGTTTGTAATTATATTTATGCATAATAATAATGTGAATAAAAGCCCCGGGCAACCGTTAGATGCACACTGGACGACGCTCTGTGCATAATAACTATAATTTTAATGTAAATAACGAATCTCCGGCATAGATGAGAATAGTATTGCGTGTGTGCATAATTTGTAAGATCATTATGAATTTTAGAAATGTTTGGTGAAAGTGATTTTTACCTTAGCACTTTCGTGCGAAAATACGTTATTTTGCATGTTAGATCTTTGATGATACTAAAACTTCCGTTGGAAAGGCCTTAAATTTTTTTTTCAAAACATTTAATACAATATAAGTATTGCAAAACATATGCAAATAGAATTTTCATCATAAAAATACGTTTGTTAATCAATTATCATAAAACATATATGATTTGTCTATGTTGATATTTGCCAAATGCCAATTTATCGAAAACATTGTCATACATTATTACTTTACACTTCCGCTCTTAATAGTAGCTTAAAAAACTTATATACCGTTCTTTGCAGGAAGAGTGAGATGAATTGCAATCACCGCCAATTACACGCGCTCAACTTTAGCGAAGCTACAAACTTATCTAACGTGTTTAGGGCACTATTTACTATAACTTCATTGGATGCACTAATTGTTTCCAAAGCAACTAATAAATTATCAATCTGAGTAATACTAGGATAATTAGTTTGTCCTATTCCGCTATTACATTAAAAATTGAGCGTTTATAACAATTGTAATTGTATTTTTGAACAAAAAACAAAGAAAACGACACTAAATAAACATCGTTCAAAAAAATAGTGACATATTAAGCAGCGTTTAAAATATTTATAGCCATTTGTATTAGACGTGCAGAGGAAATTGCTAGCCATAGCAACATCTACAAAGTAGATACATTAGAAAATGTTCATACTATGAAATATTGGCTGCAAAAATTGTTTGAAGAATTTACTGCAGTATTTAAAAGTATCACAAGCAATGAAAGGAGTCAACGGTGTGCTTACGTTTGTGCTGGATTGCAAAAGGCTAAACATTTTAAATGTAAGGTGATAGAATCACAGAAGTGTCATGTTTTAAACCTTGTTTGGAATTGAAATGAGAAAAGCATGGTAAAATATAAAAACTCATTTGTCAACAAGTGTTACTACAAAGTGATTTACAATTAAACAACTACAATACTAAAGAAAACACGTAAATAAAAGACTTGTCTGAATTTCAATTTATCAATCAAAAAGTTTGTTGGTCCTTTCTGAATAAATATAGCAGCTGAACTATTTCTAATAGCATTACTTACAGAGAATTTACCTCATAAGCAATATACTTTAAAATTAATAGCTTTCTAACAGTCCTTGCTTATGAAATTATTTTCTTGTTCACAGCTCCGACTTCTCTTTTATTGGAAAAGTAGATGCTTTCAGTATGTTTTACAATCAATTATTCATAAATATTGCGACCTTTTATCTTGTTTTGCGTACATAAATGTCGAGCGAGATTTAGCTATTTCTAGTAAAATGAACATATGGTTATCCTGAACGAAAACGAAGAAACATGTTTATCATAGACATAACTACAATTTTGTCAAGCATGTGGACAGACATGCTTTAGTGTACTGTAATTTATTAATAATATCATCATAACCTTAATATAAATAGGACCAAATAATAAATTTGCAATATAAAACGCACATTTCCTCTTTAATGAATTCTGTGAATTTCAGCAGCATAAATGGAATGTTTCAAAAGAAATAATTTTGTTAGAAACTGCTTGTCAGAAAAAAAGAATCTGCATCGACACGAGATATTCATTCCCACCTTTAGCACAGACGTTGAATCAACATTTCTCACACTTCTCATTAGTGCATTGCAAATTTATATCATAATGTCACATATGCTCACATTTCCATGAAAACGTTTTTCATTGTGCAAATGAACTAAGCCCTAGCGGTTGCTTCAACTGCACCCAAGACCCTCCTCAACATCTAAGCTGCACTACATCTCCATGCCTTACCTTCATAGAAGTAGCTAAAAGTGAGGGTGCTCATACAAACCACCAAACGAGTAGCAATTATGAAAATCATCGGAGTGTGTATTCCTTTGGAGCACATCTAAAATGGCACGTTACTTCACGAGCTTTTCTGAACCATGAAGCCGCTAAGTTGGCGGGACGTTAATTGAGCAATTCGTATATACTGCTCGCTTGCTGCTGTGGTACATCAATTTATTTGCTCTCCTATCCCACTTGAAATTAACTTGAATATATATTCAGAATGAAGAATTTATTACAGCAAAATTTCGTTACTGACGCATTTCAGGGTGCATTAACCCCTAAACTGACCGGACACTTCTTCCTACCTTCTGAATTAAATTTGCCTAAAACTATAAACATATACTAGCGTTTTTAGCATAAAAAAACTAAAAGAATAGAACAAAAGTCTTGGGTTTTTTGTGATATCCACAGGAACAATAACGAAATAAAATATTTGACTTTGAATTATTAGATGTTCAAGTTTTGAACATTCCCACATTGATAAGTAACAAGCATGCTTTTGTGTGTTTTCCTGGCAGAGCTAAAATGATTGTTAAAGGAACATTGATACGCATTAAGTCAAAATCATATTTTTTAAAACTAACAACTGGAGAGACTCGCTCACAGAAAAGCTAATACGTTCGGTTTCGTCGAAAAAGTGTTTTGTCCAGTTATACAACATTTGCATAATCACTCAATTTAAATTGCCATTTTAACACCTACAAGGATGTGGCTTCCCATCGCTCGTTGCCTGTGCTCTTTTGTATTTTAAACATTTTGTACTTTGCCAGCTTTGACACATTTTGGTCACTAACCTAAAAATATCGAAGCAAGAAATGTCTGAAGTAGTTAAGAAAACAAAAGTATCGAAAAGAGGGCTTAATAAAATACTGACGAAAATCTAAGTAAATGAAAAATAAATAAAATTATAAGCATTGATGAACAACTGCATATATACGTTTTAAATTATGGAAATCAAGACAATATTATAAAGTAATATATTATAGAAAATGTCCACGAATAACAATTATGTAGGTATATGAAGAAAGCAAGACATTGAAAGGTCGGAGTCTATGCTAAAAGCAATAGCTATTGTAGAAAATGGTCGACAAAACAATATCAGCAGCTTATTTCATATGTACTAAAATAAAAGCAAGATATAAAATATATTTATATACTATTTGCTTTGTAATTAAGAGGGCGGCCTAAACTTTATAGGAATTTAAGGGGAGTAAAATATATATGGAATACAAATCACGGACAATAATACTCCCAAGTGCAGTTCTTCTATTTACTCATAAATTTCTTTTTTTCAAAATTTAAAATGTTTGCCTACATAAAGCTAGCACTACAAGGGTCGTCATAAAACTTTGCGTAACACAAGTCGTCTAATATTGAATCTCAGAGAAATGCCCTAATCATTGGCTTTGAAGAGTTAATTGCATAAACGAACAAGAACCTAAGATCTCACAACCGAAAGAAAAAAATCCCCAACATAATCTACCGGAAGAATTAATTACCAGCCACAAAACCGTAAAGGGCAAACGACGTAAGAACAGGGCTTCCGTCCAATAAGCAGCTAGGTCAAGCGTCATGCAGGGCAAGAAAATCGTAGAAGCAAGCAACCATCCAGACTTCTGCATCTTGAGTAACCGGAACTGACACAAGAAAATGTAATTTGCAAATTGGGTGACAGGTGATGTCTGTCATGTGACCGGAACAACTCCGTTTGTCGGATAAGGGTCGACGTAATCGATCGCTTAGTTTTGGAGATGTAACTCCAATAGTCGGGCGGAAGTAATTCTTAAGCTGTCTAACCCAGACTGAACTGGGGAAATTATTTGGTGGAGCCTACGCGCGACTTAACTCGGATTCCTCGAAACTTGCAGCTACCAATGTTATGCAGACATCCCAAACTGTAACGAGCAAATCCCGCATGATGAGTTAGCTTTAACCACACTACTGAAATTTAACTACGAAACTTACATAATTATGACAAACTTGTTGAACTGACCAGTTATGCTTGCCACATGCATCCCGCATTCATATATCCATCAAAAGTAAATGCCTCAAACTTGCCAACGGGATATTAGTTAACAAAACATAAAAAAATCATGTCGTGATTAAGTACAAAATCTGAGCATTCAGACATATTCCTTTGGTCAAAAAACATTAAAAAAATTTAATACATTTGGGTGACATAGAAAGCACAGTTTAGGGGTAAGTTCATTGGAAGTTAACTTAAGTTATCATTGCGAGTTCGCAATAGGAACTCCAGTATGACAGAACATTCAATTTTGAAATTACAGTGATAATTAACATTATTACTCAAGTGAAATATACCATATATTTTATATGGAATATTATTGTGATGCCC
The DNA here is from genome assembly GCA_033557835.1 of Helochares maculicollis. Classification (NCBI taxonomy): domain Eukaryota; kingdom Metazoa; phylum Arthropoda; class Insecta; order Coleoptera; family Hydrophilidae; genus Helochares; species Helochares maculicollis. The sequence goes on from JAWQRO010000125.1 coordinate 6,827, forward strand.
CAAAACTTGGCTTTGTCCCTATATATACTTTGCCTTCACGAGTATATATCATACTAAAAACAAAAAATATTTGGTTTTCTTATTGCGACACAATTTAATTCTTGCGAATCTATTACTATTTATAACTAATTATAATTTCTTCTAACAGCACCTTCTAGATGAGCTTTCCCTTCGAGCGGGCAACTAAAGTTTTAATGATTACTATCAATTATTCAACGGCTGCTTCGCTGTGGTAATCCTCAACTAAACTAAGGAAACTCATCATAAAAAGTCTGTAGCCACTGCACTACCAGCTACTTTACCACGTAACTGGCTCAACCAACGCAAGTATTTCGGTGTTACAAATAAAAAATTGTAGTATAAACCTACGAGCCGGTCGTGAACATTAACTAAAATATAGAAGCATTTTTCCCTAGCCATTATGCTCCATGTTGCGCAAACTGCACATTCAAAAAAAGAGAGGAAACCTGTAAAGTCAAAAACGCAAGAGCTTCCCCGGTTTGCATATTTTTGACATCGGGAGGACAGAGTAATAAATTTTAAATGCGCTGTAAAGTTTGGCAAAGTTGGAGTGCGCGCGGCGCGGCAGTCATCCTCTGAATAATTGGTCGCGGTTCCAGGCGTGATGAATGCCCGGGTTAAAGGATCATTATTAAACCTGTCTGAACGATGGTTAATGCCTGCTAAACCTGCCTCGTCCAATTTCATTATTTAAGTGGCTTGCCTCTTTTTCCTGATTTGCCACAATGTTTGTACTCACAAAAAGACTGAACCACACGCGTGCCCCGAGATCCCTTTTGCAAGCCTCCGGGTTTTCGCTGCTGCAGAATTCCATCCGATCCCGATACACCATACACAACCAATTTCAAAATTATGCTTTTCGCAAAACGTTCCTCCTGCCTTTTGATAGCGATGCGATGTGGAGCGGAACGTTGAGGTTCGGTGCTCCAATGGAAATATAGCTGATACGCCTTTTTATTTCCGGTGTATAGAAAGCTGGAGGGAAGTTATTAGTTGAAATGGATGTATTTACATACCCGAGCATATGTAGTGACGCTGTGCCGCTTCATGGATAACCATCTTCAATACGTTATGTTTCCCCTTGTCATCCGGTATCTATTTCAATCTAACTGAAGGTGGGCAATTTTTATTTTGCCGAATATGTCAAAATTAAATTGGCTTAAGCTCTGGGAGGGAGTCTGGCTTGAAATATAAGCTGCGAGAATAATTTTGATTTGAAACACGATGCTGCTGTTTCCAAGTTTTTAACATTTTAATCAAACGAGTTGCTGGTCCTTTTGTTTTGTGGACTGATGTTCGTTTCAATAGTTATAGTGTAAGATCTAACAATCTATTGCTGTTATGAAATAATTTTTGTTAATATATTTATGTTTTGTTAAATTGCGTATATTTAATAATTATTCTAAAGTTTGTGATGCTCTTAAAATTATATATGCTCTCTCAGTATTTGTTGAAACTGTACTGACAATTACATGCGAAAGTACAATGAGAAATATTGAAAGTATACCATATATCTATTATTATGAAATTGTTTTTTCGGATCATACAATTTAAACATAGGATGACCAAAATAAGCCAAGGCCCTAGAGGAAATACAATCGACAAAATCATTAGCACTTACGATAATTCAAATGTATACCTTCACTATATATTCGTGAGATTTCTAAATTAATAAAACTTCAACACAGACAAAAGAGGTAATACAGAATATGGAAGCACCTTCAATTAGCTCAATTTCAGTCAACATCTACATCATATTTGATTTTCGACATTGTAACTTTACAATATTCGTTGTACATAGTTTATATGATATACATTTTAAAGGAAGCAATTGCAATAATATGTAGTATCAAAATAATAGACTCCAAATACTTGTATTGCCTTTAGTGTCAATATTAATTATTAACAACAAATCAGATAATTGAGGAGTCAACTCAAAATGATTGCTGAATTTGTGGCAAAATTAATGAGTGTAAAAAATTGCAAAAACAAAATATTGACATTTGTGGATTGTGTCTACTTATTATGTTTGTTTGTTTTTTGCTTGAACTATTTTATCATAGGGATAAAACGAAGATCTGGGTAATCAGGAGGTGATTCACAATGAAGACCCCAAAAATGCAACAAAACAATATCTGCAACACATGAATACTTAGTTGCTCAATGCGGTGATTAATGCTGTGCACCAAACCGGGTGTAAAATTCCAACACAAATAATAATAAAATCACAAAACACAAAATTCGAAATGTTCGGACACATTGTTTTAGATAATTTTTTACTTGTTACTAATTTTCTCATAAATATGCAATTTGAGATTTTAAATTCTCTTATTGTTATTGCATGGACATATATAATTTTATTCGTCTTATTAAAAAGTTGGCTTCAAAATTATATAACATTTGTTTTGTATAGACATTTTGGGTGTTAATAAAACAATAGTGTAGAACTTATATTAATATAAATTACAATTATCAATTCAATTCATATATTGTCTTTCTAGTTTAAATACCAGCCTATGGGTATACAATTTATTCTGTAGATTAATGGCTGTATATACTAACGGCTTACAAAAACCAATCCTACTTATATTTTCATTGATATCTTCATTATATAGAGACTGTAAGACCTAGCACATAAAAGTGCACGTGTGCAGATATAAGAGTTTAGTTTAAATCTAGGTTGGATTCCAAAAAACAAAGGAACGTGTATTTATTATTATATGTATAAGGGTATTGTTATGATAGAATCATAAACTTGCAATATCATACGTTTCCTACATCTGAATTAAACAAATTACATTTTAGTGATGGCTCTTTATATGGATTAGTATTCTACATATTTATTGCTATTTTTGAGTTGTAAAAGGAATCAAGGACTAAACCTTCGTAATTGAAATTATGATGAACAACAGAGATGCAGGAAGGGTTGACTAGGTAAGCATCAAGAGATGAAGTAAAACAAAGTCAGCATGAAACATCAACACAAGATAAACAAGACACCAGATATTTTACATCATATGTGGCTTTAAGCATGAACCAACTTTTAATGAGAGTGTATCTAAGCTTATGTTGCAAATTCGGAAGGCAAGAATAATTAGAACTGCTGAAGGACTGCAGCGTAAGCAAGGATATGGAATGGAAGCAGGAGAGCATCGCGCGCGGACTACGAAACACAATATCCGGTTATTTTGCATAATAGAGAGAAAATGTACAGGGTTTAATTTTAATATAACCCTGCTTCTTCATCGTCGTCGTCGTCGTCGTCGGTGGCGTGGCATCGCTTCCCTTCGAGCCGCCTAGCGTCGTTCCACCCAGTATCCCCGTGAGTGCATCATAGACGCATTCCTACCGACTGATTAAAATTACAACTCCCAGAGCTTTTCTACAAATGCATTTACATAGTGCAGCTTAATAAATTTATTAATAATATAAAACGAAGCCTTTCAGAAGATATGAAACGAAATGGTTGCATTAAAGTTTTGTGCGAAATATGAATGTGTATAATTATTTCATTATCCTTTGCAAGCTGGAACAAGTTCCAGAGAGAGCGCTAACTACTGATGGCGCTGGTGCTATCGCCGTGTTTCCGTTGTTACAATTACGCGACAGTTTTCGACTCGCTCTGAATATGTTCGTCCAGGATTTTTAAAATGGGCCACTGAATTTCATGATGGGAAAATTCACTAAAGTTCAGTTTGCATTAAAAATTTAAATGCTCTTGCAATTACCGCGTCCTGCATTCTGCATTCTCAATTTTGATTTTTAGTCCCATACACGCAAAATAAATGTTATTGCGGCATCTCTTTCTCTTATTATCTCATAACCTTTTACCTAAAAATGTGTTCACTACACATGTTGTAAGCATCTATACATGCAAAAATCATCTGTGTATGTTTCAACCCTGTGTATATGTTAATATCACCTTTGCAACAATGAAATAGGGCAACACATTGCGCAGATAACACCATCGATGCAGAGGTGGAGCGGGAGAAAGAGAGAAAGAAAACTAGAACGAAGGGTAAAATTCAGTATATCTTTGCTAGCACTACATTTTACGAAAAGCGGCAGTGTTCTTCTTTTATAATGTATTATGAAAGAAGGAGCTTACTGATTCGGAGCGAGGAACACAGGATAGTTCGACTATCGGCGCTGATGTATCTATCTGCACAGGACTGAGATCCCATCTGCGCCATGAATTACATATAATATCATCTGCAGTGCAGTCATTGTAGATTTAAGCAAATTCAATGAGCTGTGTGCTTGAGTTGGTGTAGAGAAATAGGGCTGTTCTTTCCAGGAGCTTTGCGAAATGAAAAAGATCTGCAATAGTAATAGTAATGTCATAAGATAACTACTACTTTAAATATCACAGTGTCTTTATAAAAATTGTATTTTTGCATGAAGCCATATATATTCCTTATTTATATTGAAAAATAATGTGCAGACTATTCTTGATTTTCACATTAATACCTAACTGTTTGATTATCTAAATCACTTAAAAACCACTCTATACAAGTGTCTGTAAACTACAAATAATTTTCCTTGTTTGCATCTGTAGTGAATGATTATATTTAGTTCAAAAATGCTCTTGGAAAAATAGTTCTTCGTGTAAATTAATAAGTATTGATGTGAATCTTCGCTTGCTTCATTATCAATAATAGCATTTTCTTGAGAAATACGCCAAAACCCCCCTCCAATATTGTTTACATGACATTTTATATATTAGTGCTAGAATACGAGTATGTTTTTCGAGTTCTTTGGGTTGCAAATTTTATTATATAGCAGCCATCAACAAATATCTTTGACTGTTGCTTAAAAGTTTTGTGCTTGTTAATTTAATTCCTTTGCACATATAAAGTAATCGCACTGAAGAAACTCAGTTTCGCATAATATCATGTTTTCTTCGTAACGTTTAATAATTTAATCTTCTTTGTATGCACTTCCTAGAAAAAGTCTGCTCGACGCGGATTAAGCAACCAATAAAATGAAAACGTGTACAGGAGATGTAGAATGTGGGGAAAAGGTGTACACTCCGAGGATATGCCGGCGGTTTAGTCTTCTTAATGGAAGTCGAAAACGCTGCAGCATTGTTTGTGACAGGGTAATTAATTTTCTGAAGCAGTGAAGCGATTTAATTTTTCAAGTTAAAAATGGAAAGCTCTTATAAAAGTTAAGGTAATAATGCTTTATATGTATATGTATATACGGGCGCCCCAGAAAACCGAATATAACGTTTCCGGCGAAAAATTTCATTGAAACATAATAATAATAATAATAATAATATCCTATATCTGGAGCCGCGGAACTTCCAATTTGATTGCCTACCACCAACAACAAACGCAAAACGATGCAGAAACATCGTTTAATATAATATTTTTTAGTAGAAACCATCCCATTCTGGGAACGTTCCTTGAATAACTTGGATGTTAAATTATTTTTTCTCGATTTTCGTTTTGCCTTGCGCTCTTTTTCTGCAATTCACGTAACGCATTTAAATAACATTTGTACTAATTTTCCTTATCTTTGCAGGTATGTCGCCACGTTGTGTAACATAATTCATAAACGAACCGTAAGTACATACTTTCATTATTTATACCTTCTCAAAATGAGGGTGCGGACTTAATCAAGTTAACTCCGAACGACATGCACACACAAGTCATGTAATTTTAATTTTTACTCATGAGCTGTGCTTTAGAGATCTCATGAAGAAATCTCGAAAACAGATGTAATTTAGCGGTTAATCTATATATGGGAGTGGATTTAAATTGTTATCGTGACCCAAAAGAAACGCAGCGCCAAAGTAATTAGTTAATAGTGTGTAAAATTAATGTTGAAGTAATGTTTTCCGAGCATATTGGAAGTTTGTGCATTGTTGCAAAATTAGCCCCAGCTTAATTGACCTCCTCACGAGATTTCTACCCTTGAGCTATTTTAAATCTTGCTGGATTTAGTTGCAAAACACGCGAATAGAGAGAGAAATCAGTTTTTTTTAATGAAGAGAATGGTTGCTGTTCTTGTCTTAAACGCTTCGAAATCTCTTCCTTTGTCTTTATGTTCTCGTTCGGTTTGATATGTCACAGCGTTATTATTGCTTATGCCCGAATAGATTCAAAGTGCAACGACATCAGGCAAGTGTTAGTCCCAACTAGAAGTAGTTTTAAGAACTTTATAAATCGAATAGTGATCATTAGCAGAATAAACATTTTTTCTCCATTAAATAGCATTTGAGTATTTTAGTTCTAGAGGGTAATCATAAGTAATTCCGAGTTTTCATGCAATCCTTTTAATTAATCTTACTTATAGCATTACCAATTCAGGTTTTTTTCTTTTCGCGCGCATACAAAACCGGATGCCTTATTCAGACTAAGCCGTTTAGTTCAATTATTGCACAATGCCACAACTTCAAGACTATTAATTCTAAAAGCACCCTGTATGCGGCGACCCAACGCAGTTCTGTCGATGCTATGGCGCCATTTATTAAATTTTCCAATCCGAAAGTGTTTCCGTCGCCATAATAAAGACATACGGTTTAATTTCAATTTGTACCCATGGAGTGCTAATAGACTTACAAGCGAGAATCGCCCATGATCGGCCATTTGAATTCATATTCATCATTAGCACCGGCGAAAAAGCGAATTGCGTTTGACAGATGTGGCATCCCTTCATATGTTAAAAAACTAAATAAATTACGGTCTGGCCCGGCTGGCGAGTTGGATTGGGGCGTTGGACGTCAATTGAGTCAGCCATCTGTCTATTTTTCGGAAAATTTTTTTGTAGGCATGTGCGTTGGATGATGTGCATATGCCAGACATATTGATTTTCAATTACGCAAATAAGCTTAGTAAAAATTGCTTTAACAACCTAGCCGAGATTTGAGAATGCGTTTCTACCTTCCTCTTACACATTTCCATGTTGATTTTGTATATGATTTATTTATGGAATTGTACAATCATAAGTTGTATATTTAAAAGTTACCCACTAGTAAATAAGTCTCAGAGGAAATAAATACTAGTTGGATTCTTTTTTCTTCAAATATACCTGCAATTTCCGTAGGCAATTGAGAAAATTGAAAAAGTTGGTTGCCCCTATGGGCTGGTATTCCACTTATCGTTTCCGTATGATAAAATAGGTCTGTACATTGCACAGATGAAACTAATTTTTTCTCTTGTTTTGTATGTAAAATAAACAAAGTTATATCACATTTATATTTTTCCTTTTTTTAAAATATAGTAGGTGGTGTTTTGAAGCTGGTACACTTGTCGTTCTCATTGCTGTAGAAAAATTTGTTCTGCCTTCTTTAAGTAAACGCCGCTAGCAATGTCAAATGTTCGGTCGACAGACGGTTTCTCAATGAATGTGGATGTGGAATGTCTCCCAGAAATCTTCCCTTTTGCCTTTGCTTGCATTCATTGTAATGGAAACAATAACACGCGATTTGCACGATGAGTTTCCGTGCACTCTGCTCTATGTAGATGACGTCATGTTAGCGCAAAAAAACATTGCAGCAGCGTGTGCAGACTTAGAGCGACTGATTTGACCAGTTCGGAATTCGACTAAACATTTCAAAAACAGAGTACTTGGACGCTGTTCCATCCCAAGACTTAACGGCGAAGCGCTGTCAAAGACCAATAAGTTTCGGCACCTAGGGTCCCTCCTTCAAAGCTATAGTTGCCTTTACGGCGACCTACGAGCACGTACCAATGGAGATTGAATGATGTGAAGAAAACTCACAGGCGTACTATGCGACCGAAAAAAGCTCATACACTAAGTTCAAAGATTTATTGCACAGTCGTCCGTCCGGGAGTGCTTTATGGAACTTAATGCTGCCCGACAACTCGACTCATCGAGCGACGTTCATATATAAAATTAAAAATCCTATAATTAGATCAACTTTAGCTTAACTCTTATTGTAATATTGGGAGTTATTGAATAAAGTGTTATTATTTCAGTGGAACCATACATTGTTATTAAATTTTAGGGCATGCAGGACTACCAGCAATACAACTTTAACAGTTTTAATTACTATTAATATTCTTAATAATTGAGCCATCAATTTTTGTCTCTGACATCTTAAACTAAAAATCACTTCAACCTGTTTATCCACTGAGAACAGTTACATCTTAAAATGCTTATTGCAAAATCTAAAAACTAGGATTTATAAAAATTGACGGTACTTCATCTGCAATACCTGAAGACTGCCTCAACTTAGCCCGTTAAAACTATTTTACTTCGGTTAAGTACTCATCAGCTATTTATTTTAAGCATTTGATATTTTGCTTTCAACACAACTACATTCAAAGTCCTGCACACTGCGCCGCCACCTTGTAATGGAAAACATAATGATACCTTACGTAGAATAAATTTCCCTGATGATAAATATTCTAAGGCGGGTCCATATTACACGAACAAACAAACAGTGAAAAAGGGTGTGCCTAGTTATAAAATGGAAATTAGTAATTCGCGAACGTCAATGAGAAAATGTTATTCAAACGGGGGTAAATCATTTATACAAATATTCCGTTCTCAGTAGAAAGAGGAGGGTGTAGGTGGAGGGCGGTACTTTGTCGCATTCTGGGTAGCTAACGAGGCTGTCAAGTAATTTTATTTCTAATCCTCTGTCTGGGCGAAAGTGACAAGGACAGCTTATTAAATACACCGTCAGTTGTTTGAAGGCAGAGAAGCAGTTTATTTAGGTGGAGGAAATGTGTACATCCTCTTTATCTTAAAAAAGAGGAAATTTCCGCCCGAGATAAGTTCGAGTTAAGAGGCTTACAAATCATTTTGAATATCCCCAATAACTTTTTTATATTAGTGCCATTACGAAAATGAAGTATGCGCAAGAAAGGTTCGGCCGGAGAAAAATTGCTCAATTAACCGATTTTTTTCGTATTGAAACATTAAGTTTCATTCTCTCTTTTGGTGTGGGTTTTAACCAAGTGATTACTCAGTAGCTGTTTACATCATCGCATACTGTTTGTAATATAGTTTATATTTTCCTACACTACCAAACTTTTGGAATTGAACAAAGCAGCATAATCAGAACAATTTATTTTACTTTCTTGAGAAACGTAAGGCGATGTTAATATTACCTAAATATCTTAGTAAATAATTTTCTGTTAAAATCGACACCTTGTGAATCATTTTTTATAATAGTTTTCAACAGTATAGTCAACTATGCAATTTCTACAAATGACTAATTTCAGTGTAATTCATTCATTTTTGGTTACATGTCAATAACAAAATCACAGCATTAAGTTATAAGAACAAAATTTGAGTTTATACTTTTCTAGCAACTACAAATGTGTATGGTTTTGAAGTGTATGTTATGGCTATTATATACACCACGCTACAATTATACCATTTTCGTCTACTTTTAACTTTTAATGTTTCCAGTGAAATGTGTCACTAGTCTGGCAAATTGTGATATTTGGAAATATGAAAATAAATATTTCGCCAACATGTAGCAAATAAACACGAGATTTCACCGTACATTTACTTTCATGATTTCAGTCTCATGACAATACATAATAAAATGAACATTTGGCTTTAAAACCAGACTTATTAGTTTTAAAATGTGCAATTCGATCCTGTAATTGAAAAAACTGTGGTTTTCCATTCACAATTGAGATCCTATTTCAGCCATTATGTATCCCAATGTAAAATATATTCACTTGTTCGTACTTTTAATTCGTTTTGCATATTGTGTGCAGTGCCTGTAATATCGTTGTAATTAATGGCATTTATTTAGAACGATGTTGTTCATTATTAGGATATGAATGTGGAGAGTATTTAATGCAATTTCAAACATATACATATTTGGAACTCTAATGGAGCTTAGATTAATGCTTTTACACCCAGGCGCAGAGCGGCTTAATTTCACATTGTCCATATTTTATGTAAAAAATTTTGTTTATTAATGCAACTAAGTAGTAATTTCCATGTTTAAGTGGATTACGAGATGAACTGAGTCATAATATTTGTGTTAAACAAATTAATGTTTAAATAAAATTGATATTTACATATTTTGCGAGTATTTTGCAAAAAAATTATCACAGAAGCTTTAGTATTTTTACTTCTAAGAACATTTCTTAGAGGTGGCAGCGAGTTTAAAACAAAGGGGTCCCATTTGTGTAGTTAAAGTGTTCTCTAGAAATGTTGGTGCCAGTAGCAAGAAATATCATAAAAATGGAAGTAGTGTTAGACAATTATTTTTGCATGGATTTTGATGCATCAAGTCAAAGCGAAGAAGAGACAAGGAATTATCCGGCCCAGGCCTCATTTAAAGTCGTTCAAAAGCTTTTGATTTTATCAAGGAATAGTACTCGCCGGGAAACGCGATGTCTTTTGACTACAACATTATCTTCTGATTAACGTTAATTACTTGATGCTAAATAATAGTAATACTCAATTATATAATTATGAAGACTATAATTAGCTTCAGATGGAATTAAAGTTTGATATTATCCAAAGAAGAGGACGAAAGGGATTCGTTCTGCATAAAACGAACAACAAAAGGAACAGAATGGGACGAAGGAGTTTCGGGCATTTTGATCTAGATTCTTTCTCAGAACTCCTCTGCCGCTATCGCCGCCTTTACCGTGTCTCACCGCTGGCATTTTGGGCCGCGACGCTCCGCTCCTTTCCAGACCACACGACTTCAACCGCACCCGCGTTACCCTTACAAATGTGTTTGACCTAACTTTGTTTAATCTGATAAACGTATTTCCGGAAAGTTAAATAACTCCGAATTAATTTCGGTATAACGAATTCGCAACTTTTAGCGCACCAACGGGAACTGTTAGTTTTTCCCGCAAAGGCCTTTCTCTTCTATTATTTGCAGTTGATGGGGAAAATTCACATGAACTTCTGATTTTAATTAGAAATGCCTTGGCGGCAGCTTGGAGAGTCTAAACGATGTTTTCTTGGCCTTATCTATTATGACGGGCCTCTTAAGCCTTCAAAATGCTCGTCAAGTGTCGTTTTGGTGTTGTCATTACGAATTTTTAAAAATTGGCAGTTTAGACGTTGACATAGTAAACCTAAGAATCATTTTATTATAAGATATAAACATACTTATTTCTGTTCTACTTTTAAAAATAACGCGCTCTTTGCATATTCCAAAATAAACTGCATTTATTTGAAATTTATTATTAAAACGTAAACATTGTTCAAAAGTTTTGGGAGCATCAGAGATTTATACGCTTACAAAAGAAAACGTACTGGTGTCTAATTAAACGTTTTTCTTTGTGAAACTTTTTCGATGAAGCAACAAAAAAGTCCAGGAAGGAAATGAATGCACGATTTCTCGACCCACGTTAACTGTAAGGTTTTTCAGCTAAAACAGCAGTTCGAATTTTTCAGCCATTATTGACCCATCCCAAGTCTCGCTCTAAAATCCCAATTGTGTAGCAATTAGCTATTTACATTTTTTGTTGTTTTAGCTGCTGCAGCGGCCAGCAATTATTTACTTTCACTTCAAGTTAACCGGTTGAAATACTGCCGAGGGCATTAATGCTCTTTATATCCAGCGCTTTGCACAACAAGGAATCGCCGAGCGCAAACTATGTGAGGAGACTTTTGTTGATTTAAGAAATGCGACTGCCATCTATTATCTTCTTAACGCAGCAAAATGTGCAATTTGTTCTTTAAGGAAACAAATCGTGCTTCAGTTTCTCCCTCATGTTTATTTACCAACTCGGGATTTATGAATTCGCCATTTGTATTAATTCGCTGCATTGCATTGATCGACCATTTGCATAAGATAAGCCAATTCTAGGTGAGTTATGTAGCTTATAAATAGCGCAGCCTGAAAATTAATTGAGATGTAAATAAGCTGACTGCGGAATTAAAACAAATGGTTTTGCGCCACAGTAAATAAACACTGCAATTTTATTTTTAATTTGAAATTATTAAGTAGAATCTGACAATATTTAAGTCTTTATAGTCAAAGTTTGTATGTATGTGTATTATTTCAAATATTTACAATGAAGCGCTTATTTTGAGTGATGGCTTATGAGGAAGCAAAAACAAACGTATTGCAACAGTCAAAGACCTGAAGCAAGATTAAACTTCCAACACCACAATATAGAAACCTCGTTCAATCCAACATCCAGGACGAAAAGGACATAGAGACAAGGAAATTGAAGTAAGGATGAAAATGCAAAGCGGTGCAATCTGACTTTCCCACTTCTTGACTGTCTGCAAGCGGTTGATAAGACTGCACCAGTGCAGTATATAACGCACTTACAGTTCCACTTCTTCCATATGTAACTGAATTGCCAGACGCCAGACGAAGGCAGATCAACCTAACGTAATTTCTATGGGGAAAACTGAATTATGTTCGGCGTATAAAAGAAGCTTGTGCATATAGTAAGCTTGTTGACACGTCGTTTCCACTTAGATTTTATTCCGACGCAATTTAGGTGAACAAACGTAGCATTTTCAGAACCAAATATGCAGCACCTACTCAAACAGCAATTATTAAGAAATGTTCGCCCTTGGAAAACGAAATACAAATCATAGCCAGTTAAGTTAATGGCACTACTTCCATCAGCCTACAAAAAATTGAATCATCTCAAGAATATTTTAAAAAGGGATGAACTAAAGCAATTAAAGTAACTAACTTAAACAGGATAAAATGAAGGAAAATTTTCCGACTCCGACAACCAACGCTTCACAACTAATTTAAGAATTTCCAACTGATGAATAATAATAAAACCATAACTGGAGAGAGCATTCGAGATAGCAATACTTCCTCCCGCACGCAAATTTATAACTTAAAGATATTAAATTCAAAAATACAAACAGGATATATTTCTGCGAGCTAGAGTACCGCCCGAGCTCCCCGTTTCCTAATTGCATTTGAATTTATCTTCATTATCTAATCCAGCGCTTAAATTAAATCTTTAAACTTTGTATTATCAAGATTTATATCATTTTTGTTGTTAAGTGGCGGTATTTTGCCAAAGGAGAAAGGCAACTGAGCTTGAGAAATGCCGTACATATCTCAACCTCTACGCCTACCAACGCCAGGTTGTGACAGCAAATCTATAACAAATGATTCCCTGCTATGGAGTGCCAAATTTTCTCTAGGTTTCTTTACATTTGCCTCCATAAAAATACGTTCAAGTGGAACCGCTTTTTCATGTCGTCGAAAGTTGTGTTCCAGCTTTTTCTTTCTTGTTCCTCTCTGCTCGGTTCTAACTCGTTCTGTGGATAAAATAAGAGGAATGCCTTTGGATTATATTCCAGAACAAAAGTTATTATTACTTTTGCGAAGTTTTTTAACATCGATTTTTTCATTGCACCGAATGGGAAATATTTTGAAAAGGACACTCTCTTGTCAACTGTAGTTGTGGCATTTGTTTGAGGATTTATTAGACAGATTTCTTAAACGAAGTTCAGATCGGGAATCAGTTCCTGTTTTTCTTGAATAATAAGATAAACACTGACTCATAAAGTCAGTCGTCTATTATTATGGAGTCGATACTTAAATTTGCTACCAAAATGTAACATTTTTAAATATCTGTGCTTATTTTCAGTTAAAAGAATAGCACTTCATGTGCTTCTGTGAGAAATTGAAGGATTTAATTGGCACAAAACCAAAATGATAATTATTGGTGCAATTACCAAGAGTTTTATAAATATGAAATATATTTAGGATAATCTATGAACCAGTGTTCCCTTTATCACAGTTTGGCAGGTATTATCTAATCTCAATTAGAAACGATATTCTTATTTTTTACCAAAGCGTTTTATTTAATTGATGGGGTTGTAGTAGCAAAAAAATTACAATATAAATTTACTGTCAAGTATATTATTTGTAATAGTTGAATTAACCGTGACGGATTTTCTACAATAATATACACTTTTACTATTACCAGAAGTCGTAACTTTTTATTATTTTTAATTTACTGTAGTGCTGAGGCTTTATTTTATTTGGCATGCATTTTAGCATGACTAAAGGATTAAGGAACGAAAAGAACTTGTGTATCATAATAAGATAAAGTGCAGATAAAAATACATTAAAGAGGGTAAGAGCAAATAACTGCAGGAAAAAACCATGCCTATGACGTACCGACATAATAAATACAATTGGTTGCACGTAGCAGCACCACTGCGTACCTTTAGAGCAGGGCACCACCGCAAGCGTTAGGGGAAGTTTCCGGAGCGAAACAAATAGAGTATTAGAGTGTATAATAGAGTTTCAGCAGTTTAAGTCGAAGTGAGTGTAAATAATTACCGCCCGTTGAAGCCAGACAACAAAAAATGTAAATTGCTAATTGCGAGAGAATTGGTATTTTCAAACGAAATAATCTACGGTCGTGAACAAGGGGTTTTCTCAACAGTAGAAAGTACGTGCTCTGAGCTGAATGAATTAAAATTACAAGGATGACATTTTAATTAACATGATAAATGTAGATAACGCTGCGTGAATTATTCCCTCAATAAAAGATGTCGTAGATTATTTAATATATTCTAAAGATGAGAAGAGTAGGACGCCATCGCATTGCCGCGATCCCGAGCGCCGCCACCGCCACCATCGCATCACCGCACCCAGTTCAATGCGAAAGAAATAAAATATTCGTCACGAGATAAAATCTGGAAAGTTCTGAAAGTTTTCCAGTTTAGATATTCTGGTAACAATAGGCTCGAATACTTTGCTCTGGATGAACGGGAGAACTTACGGATGTAACGGGTGGAAGCTGTCACGAAGCCTCCCAAAACTGTCACCAACAGAACCATTAAACAATATATCTGACGAGACGTAAAAATACACATCATGAGCAGGGGCGTGGATTCATGTCGCTTGTGAAAATGTTACATTGCTCTTCGTCTCTTCAATAAAAGGAATGTAGCTGGGTTATGTAAGCTAGTAATTTTCTTTGTAAGTTAATTTTAGGCGGTATTATAATAAAATTTGTCTTTCACATTTTAGATTATTTATGTATGCTTACTTTTAATTTGATTGATGAGCTCTGTGGGCACGCTTAATTCAAGCCAATGAAATGTTGAAAATCTACTGATAGCAGTATATCTCATCCATGCCTAGTTTGCAACTTAGAGATTTTGCGATGTAAACTTGATTAACTTGTTCCCGAGAAAAATTTGACCTAGATATATTTCTAAGTGATTACAGAGACTTGTTTATTAATTAAAACTGATGGGCATTTTCATGCAAGACTTTTTTGTTCACATTTTGTTTTTTAAATTTATTAATTCGATTTACCAAAACCACAAAACTGGTTTTTATTGAAAACCGCGACTATTAAATTTTCTATTTGTCGAAAATTCAAATTGAAATTTTTTTTGAGATTTGGAAGTTAAAATAATTTCACTGCTGCAGGATAAATGAGTTTTGAAAAAGGGAATGACTTAGTTTAAACTTGTTCGCTTTTCATACAGTGGACGACCAAGTTCAATGCTATCATCACTATCGCAATATTTGTTAGCAAATGTGTTTTACTATGGTAAAGAGTATAATTAATCCTACAAAGTTCAGTAGACGAGTTATAATCTGAAAAATGTAGCTTTTCACATATGTATTAATATCCTGCTAACTAAGCAGATACAAACAATTACTAATATAAAAACTTTAGTTTTATACCCAACAATTACTAAATGTAATAGTTCTTCCTAACAAAATCTGTGTATCTGTGTATAATATCAACTCATAAGCAACGAAGTGAGAGAAATCCAAATATAAACTGAATTACTTGAAAAAATAAAGTACTGAATTGAAAAAAGTCAAATTTACGAAAATAATTTAATAACTAAAAGATTAAAATATGAAAGTTAAAATAATATTATTGATATGCATATCCAGTAATTTATAAGATTTTTTAAGTAATCTTGACTAAACGAGACGCAAGAAAATTATATCGAAATTGCTGATAAAATGACCGTGTATTGATTTCTAACTAAATACTAAATTTCGATTTACATACATAAAGCTAGGGATCAAACATAGCGCCATAAGGCACCCAGGAACCAAACTTAATAGTTCCAACCTCCAAATGAGCCTAAGGAACCTTCTTTCTACTCGAAAGTAATAATTTAACTCACAAATGCCCGTGTGAGCACGTGACACAAACTAGAGAGAGAATATATTGGAGACGAGAGGAGTTAGCTCCTGGCAGTGATTGAGATAAATTATAAATAATTCCGAGGCAATTTGAATTAAGGCCCCTCACGGACGGAGACACGCGAGGCGTGCCACGCCCTACGGGGCCTACGGACATGCTGGCTCTGCAGATTGTTTCTTTGTATAATTTCTCATTCACGATCTTGCAACTGTAAGCACGATTGTGTCGGGGAAAGGGCCCCTGTAAATTTTACATATTGCATGTAGCCGGTAGTGCACAATATTGAAAATTAATACTCCGTGGCGTGCCGGCGTCAGCAGAAATACATTGTTTATGATTTATAATTGTCTGGAGATATTTGCAGGTAGCAAAGTGAGGGTCTGTCGCGTCTCAATGCAGCGTGCCGGAAGGGCCTTTTTATTGTTCTATGGCTGTATGCTACTTGTAAATTATTAACCTTGTCAGAAACGCTTGCGAGGTGCTGAAACTTTTATTGCTGCACTTTTTTTATTTGTGTTGTACAATCTAATTATTTACTATGAACTACAGGTGATCAAAATTATTGATGCGATAAAACACTAAGTTTTATTTTTAACAATTTTTTACCAGTCATGATCAAGTGTTATTTTTAGTAACTAGCTATTTTTGGAAGATTTTGCCCGTGGTATATCTTATTTATCTCTTAAATAAATTTATACTAATTAACAATAACTTTTTCATGTCTGACCTTGTTATTCTGTGCAGTCTTTTGCTTTTTCTTTGATAGTCAGCATGTTTATATTTCTGTAAAAGACGTAATATTTATAGAAGCGTAATTCGCAATAGACTTTAGTGTCTACAAGTCCAAAATTAAATACTGTAGGTCTAGACGTATTTCAGCATGTCTTTGTTTAATAGCTTTTTATATCATAAATTGAACAGTCGAATTGTTTTCCTAGAATTTGGTATAGAATTCTCTATATTTTGTATGTTGTTTTTTGTCTTTTTAAGTTTACGCTCAAACATTTGATAAAAATAAAATAAGCGCTGATATTAATGGTGATCTTTTTCTTTTTCATTCATTACTTTGTTTTCGTGTAAGACGTTGAGCTTAGTTTTAGGTGTAGCAGGATGAAGGTAAAGAGTTTCTTCTGAAAGACCCAGTGTCTTTTCTAAAGGAAACCTAAGTGCTGGAGGTCAAAGTAAAAAGCGTCCAAGACCTAACTGACAAGGTCTCGTCACCCTGGAAACTTACACATAACATAATATACTATTAGAGCCTAATTATATTATCTAGATGAAAATCCAAGACTTCTGATATTGGAACTATGTATTAACGTGTTACTGGTATACTGCTATAATTGCAGAATATCAAACGATGTTGAAAGCCTGTGCTAATTTGTGTGTATGCAATTCGTATTGCAAGAAAAACAAACACTTTCATGCGAATAGAATGACAAAACCAGCTTTTTTAAAACTCTGTTCCACCACTCCGTACATTTATCCCAACTTCCGCCAAAATTGTAAATACCACGCCAGTAGAAATGTTCTTATTTTGCCGCAAACCATGCATCAAACTATTTTTCCACATCTTTATACAAACCAAAGCGCTCATCAGGAAATGAATGACCCATCGATGCAAACAAGTCGTAATCTTAATTCTTCTGGTGTCTCGCGAATCGGTTTTGCCGTCTGTGATGGAGCTTTGTCATGAAGAAGATGACTGTGATACTTCTTGTTCTTGATATTCTGGACATTTTTCAGCACACAAACGGCTTAACTTGATTATCTGCTGCTGGTAAGATTTAGTTTTAATCGACATTTAAACAGTTCGTTATAACTAACGCCTCTCTGTTCTCCCCAAACACAAAGCATCAGCGTTCTGCTGAATAGATTCGTTCTTGTGGTAAATGTGGATGATGCACCTTCGTCAGTTTATAATTAGTTACGCTTAAGATTCTTAAAATAAATGCAAAAATTATTACTTTTTGTACTAAGCGAGACAATTTTCACACGTGCTTTTGTATTTGTTGAGTAACTCCCAATTGTAGTGCGTGTTGCTTTTATGTTTGTAAACTAGCTTCGTCCAACAATGCTTGCAATTCTCTATCTTGGTATTTTGTTGGCGGTTATCTGCAACAACGAACTCACCAGTTTTGAAATGTTAAATCTATCGCTCACACAAATCTTGCAATAAAGCGTGTTCATTATAAGGTATTTGAAGTAATTGTTATTATTTAGCAATGATTTTCTTCAACCGAAAACAAAAAATAATGCTGCCTGCGAATGTTCTTTATTGGGTATAAATTCAATACATTGAACACGACGATACGACTCGATACACATCGTATTTTAGCCATCGCCTGAAACTTGTTTATGATAACAAAATTGAACATTATCAAATCATTATTTGTTACCTTAGGTGCGCATTTCATTACCCCTAGTTACAGGGTTTGAGGATCTCAGGACCAAATGCTATTTTAAAGGAAAGGGTTCATTATCTTAAGGAACGGACATTCGATTAATTTAAGTATCACTTTCAGTTCATATTCAAACTTCGTATTTAGCTTTACAGCAACGCCACTGTTTTTGCCTTAAAATACACCGGTATTTACATATATTGAAGTAAAATTTCTGGTAGTGATGCACCCTTAGATAATCAAAAATAGCATCATTTAATATTGTTTTGTATATTTAGTCTTCATTTGCCTCCTATATTATCATCAGCATTAAAACTGGGCGCAAAATAAACGTTGTAAACCTACTTTTTACAACTACTTTACAAATATAAAATCTGTCATAATAAATTTATTATCATATATTTTTTATAATTCTCCTTACATTTCACACTGCTTTCTGAACCAAAACACTTTTAATCTATTTGTTCAAAATTCATAATACCTACGGCCCGCTGAACTTCCACCGAGAGCAAGCAAGTTACGAGTTAATCACAGAGTTATGCTTTTCGCCGCAATCGCGAACTATACTAAAACGTTCTTCCGCCTGAACGCTCTCCCTTTTCTCTTTCTAGAAGCTCCCCTTTCTGAAAGCGGTAATCCAACTTGTTTAACCAGTCACAATTTTTCCTTGTTAGGAAAACAGAAACAAATTCGGTTATTGTTGGATGAGTCATCCAGGACGGTAAATTACATTTTACAATTTGCATCTACTTTGTCGCTACTCCCTAGCTTGGCGTCGAGCGAAGCGGTGCTAAGCGATGCGACGAAGATGAGAGACGAGTCATAGCGCGAGGGCGAGGCGCTAACCCGCTTTCCTAATTTCCACTTATTTCAAATATCTCTTTCTGAATCTTGATCGCCTTCGTGTGCAAGGTTTTATAATAACTTTCAATCCCGTTCCTAAATCTCTACTTTCGTGTTCAATTTCCTTCTCGGGCCGTCCCTCACCCAGCCCCTCATCCTCTAACAAAGTCCCTAACTTTGCTAATGAGCAGTTTATCGTCCCGCCTCCCCACTCCTTCACTGGTTACTAGTAATTACCCGAATTTGTACTCTAGCACCGAGTATACAGTGAATTTAACTCTTCCTAACCAAGAGTCGGGTTCATGAATTAGACACTGTTTCTTATTCAATTTCGTTCAAACGCTTTTCCCTTATCTTAATTAAAATTAGCAGATTTTACTTCGTTGCCGCTGTTGAGCTGACTTTGCCGCTTTTACACCCCACAGTAATTAATGTGCTTTTTTTATTTTCGGCGTTTTTGTTTTGAATTCAACATCGAGTTTAATTAGCAAGCAATATGTTTGTGACCGCACTGGAAATTTATAGGTGGTGCTTAAGGTGCTGCTAATGCCGAATTATGGAGCAAATTTGCCGAACTCATGAGTCACTTTCTATTTCTTGTGGTAAAATTTAGCTCTTAGATAATTTTATTTATAAATACTATTCATTTTCTAAATAAATATTGACAGTTTTTTCGTAATAAAAAAATTTACAATTGTAGATGTTAAAGGAATAAATTAGTTCGTTCTCTACTGCACTTTCAATCTTATTTTCAAAATTACAGGGTTGATTTTTGGGATAAACTTTAGGCCAAGCTATAAGTAAATACCAATATGCGTTTTGATGAAAGATTTGTGTACAGTTAGAAGTAATAGTGCTTTTGATTATACGTTAAAACATATATGAAAATATCAAAAGTAGCGGTAATCATATTGAAACTTTTAAATATTTAATAAGTAAATTCGAACAACGTCCTATTCAGTAACCTAAGTCACTTATAATTATGTCTAGTGAAACTAAGATTTGCTTAAAAATGCTCAACATGAATATGTCTAGCAACGGTGCCCTGCTTGGGCAATGAACAGTTCATTGAAATGCAGCAATAACATTGCATGCCAAAAAACCTCGGTTTTGCCATGCCTAAGAAAGTCCCAAAACAAACATATTTACATAACATTACGCAACTTTTTATGCAGCCCTTCTAAAAAAGGAAATGAGTAATTATGAAAGCTGATAAAAACTTTTTGCCCCAAACTTTTACCTCAAATGTATATAACCAACGTTGAATATTTAATTATGAAAAAGTTGCTAACATTGTTTCAGAATTATGGAATGTAGCATTTTATGTTAATAGCATTTTATATCGCCAACCCTCTCCACCTACTCTTGCCCTCTTACTACCCCTCGCTACTCCATCAAACTACGTACATGTACATTAAAAATTTAGCTGTGATATTATTAAGAAGTTTTTAAACCTGCTGCTAAAATAGAGTTTAAAATAAAAGCTTTTAAAACTTGTATTTTGTTCATGATCATATGAGTAATTATCATAACACACAGAAATTATTTTAAAACTTCTTTGAAAATACATGCTTATAGTTATGCTTATGTTCGTTCATGAACAGTCTCCGTACTAATGATTTTAATATGCCTGACCATTCAACAAACTGTTTTCTCGCACGTTTAGCAAATACCTAGAGTAGAATATAATAATCTTATACAATTCAAATATTTATGAGCATAAAGGAAATTATAAATGCCTTATAAATCTCAAAATCTCTATAATCAAAAATCTCCATCATTAGAGCAGTTAAAATCTTTCATTTTTCCAAGCGTGTCAAGATAAAATTTTTTTCTGTAATTTGATAGCATAATATCAACTGAGGTCCACGAGTGTTCAATACGCCAGCTAAATATATAATTTTAAAAAGCTGTTCAGGCAGTAGATAGAGATCTTCGCGCGTTTCCTTGATTCCTATCGAACTGATTATTATTCTACTTTCAAGGTTTGTATTTTACTTCACCTAATTTGGCGTTGTTAAATCCATAAAGGAGGGTAAAACCATTAGTGATAATTGTATAGTTGCAACGAATTTCGTGGGTTGAACGCGCTGGAGTTGCGGACGTGTAAAGTGCTGTTCAAACTTGACGTCTTCGGTGGAATAATATTTTTATTGCAAGTCACAGCAACGACAGAAAATTGATGAGAGCCGGAGGGAGTCTGCAAGTTATTGAAAAGATAATGTAATTATAGAAAGTTTCGAGAGTCTCTTTCTCTCGCACCCGCCCGCGCCTCTGATATTTCATAATTAATTTGTTGGTTCGACCCCCGTAACATTCGCCCCTCGCCTTACTTAAAAGGTTTGATTTTCAATTTGGCCTTCTAAGAAGAGAATTTACCTACAGAATTCCGGGCGAATTCCAAATTTTATATAAATTATATATTCGTTCAAATTTCTTGCTTTAAGTAGTTCATAGATAATTGTCGACTGTGTGTCAGAAACATTATTTTCTAGATAATATATTTTGGAATATTCGTGCAGAATTGTATATTAATAGTTAATTTATATATCATTATTATCATTACACTCAGCTATTTCAACCCATATTGCAAGGTGTTGCTTCTTAAATTTATTTCTCTGTTTTTATTTTTGTGCTATTTTAGATATTAACCAACATTATAGATTTACATGGCTTGTGGTGAAGCTGGAGTGATGAATTAAAAAAAATAGTTTGAGTTAGCTTAAAATTTTACTAAGAATTTTAGCGTATTATGCAATTTAGAAATGTCAAGGTATCGATGTGTAAAGGGCAAAACTGGGAGGCCTAAACCTGTCGTTGTTTAATTTTGAGTAACAAATTGCAAAGGGGTCACTTGACAGTTACAATAAGAAAAGAATTTGAAAGGTCTTTCTCGCAATTTCGTATCAAGATGTTGTTTACGTCACCGTGCCAGCCTCGTGCCTTCGGAATATCAATGACTCGGAGAAAAATGTTGCTCTTTAAATCATTTCCCTTTGCTGAGTTTTCGCACGTCGAATAAGTTTCAGGCCGCGTTCAAGGTCCAATTTCTCATGGAAACTCAGGGCCGAGTAGGTATCATTCCATGTAGAAAGTGTAGGGCTAAATTTATTTATCTGGTGCTTATAATTTCAGTATAGCATTATATAATATATGCAATTGAATATGTGGGCATATGAAATCGGCGTATGTTTTAAAAGCACGAGCTTATTCAGCAAATATATTTAAATAAATAAAATTTGATTGCAAAATCATAAAAAATTACGTTTATATAAAAATTTCAATTAAAAACCATTAAAAATAGCAAATTAAATCAGAAAGCAAACGCAAACAAAGACAATTTTGCTTGTTTTTGAAGCATCACAAAAAAAAACGCTTTGAAATTATTTTTAAATCTCGAAAACAATCGTTGGATTTTGCATTTTGAAACAATTAAACGTTGTTCAACTGCGAATCTGGAATAAAAGAGACGTAATGGCATATAAAATTTATAAGCGGATAATTCTCTTCCAATTTTTTGTTTTAAAATTTCATCTGTTCGAGATTCGGAGAACAAAAGTACTTTGGAAACGAGCTTGTTTTCCTAATGCCTCAACTAATATATGCAATTTGCATTTGCTAGTAGAGTTACAGGCTTACTAATCGGTTTCCGTTTTCAAAAAAAAAAGAAAAATTTTACCTATATTTATAAACAATAAATACTAATTTAGATATAAAATGATAGGATAAGTGCTTGAATATAATTCGTTAATAGAGCTAAGTATTCCAGAGAGCTTCCTGCTATAACATATGCTGTATAAGTATAGATAGTTCTATCCAAAGAAGGTATTAAGACAATTGTGCAGAAATAAGTCAGTTATCGGTACTTTTTAATGATGGATTCGGCAAGAAATTATTGTAGATGAGCAAAATCTAAGGCCTACGAATAATTGAGCTACTGGGTGATAAATCACCACTAATAACTTACAGATTAAAGTTTCGCAACAGAAAATATGTAAGATGTGTTCAGTCACAACTTGAAATGGAATGTCTGGAAGAATGTCTAAACAAATCATTTCAAAATCTACTAATGTATTTAAAATAAAAAATATAAAATTTTGTTTGTGTAAATTAATAGATTTGTAGCAGCTCTTAGAGAGACGCTCTGCTCTGCGCATGAACTAAACAGACCACTTTATGCTTTACGATCTCTATGTACAAAATGATTCATTATCAACACCCTAGATAATGAACAAATGCGCAAGGGAAATTTGCAAATTGCCATTGAATAAAAAAGGAAGAGTTCGTTTAGAAAAATTCGGGCGTCCGCTTGAGTGTGTAAACGAATATTTTCATTTTTGTTGCATGATATTTAGAGTAAACCCATTAGGGATGATCGCTGGGCTGTGAAACGACCCACATTATCATTACGGTTGCGATTCTTTATACAAGAACGGGTCTCATATATCCGCCAGAAATTTATTACCAGCTCGTTTAAATATTACAATAAAAATGTACCCTCCTTAAAAATACAACAAAAAACTGTTCTAGTATGCTAAATTTATTTTCCCGAAGTAAGATGAGCGACGACGGGAATGCGTCTCTCCACTTTTTCCGCCCAGTATGACATTTCACTTGAATTCCTCTGATTTATTGTACAGATTCGCGGGGAAAAAGTTTTGTTTCGTCAAAATTAATTCTTGGAAAAACTTTTCCGGTTGTTATAATCCCTGAGTTCGTTAGACGGGCTGAAAGGAATTGAATTTTGTTGGGGCGAAATCTTAGGAATACCTAAGTTTAGTGCTAATTTTAAATTATGTAATACATTTTGTCGTAAATTTTATCATTTCGGTTTTTGCATGCTGCACTCTCCCGCACAAAAAAACTTGAAAGGCAGCCCCAGAATGATTGTACCGTATGCAAAAGAGATATGTTTCAAGAAACTTTTGACGATATAAAAATTTGATAAGGTAGTCATGACAAATCAGAATTCTTGCAGAAAAAAGCAGGCAAACCGGAACACAAAATTGATTCATTCAACCTACCCATCATTCTCAAGCCGAGGAAAGATGCGTAGGCAGGTAGGAAGCAAGGGTACATAATTTATCAGTTTTTAATAAAAATACATCCGAGTGAAAGTGCAGCCCGTTGGTATATATCATTCCATAATTCTAATCACAACTCGTTTATTGGAATCGTAAATCACATCATAAATGCAGAATTCATTCAACGTTCCTGACATAAACTTGAAAAATGGTTGTACATTATTGCCTGGTTCTCATTCAAACAAATAATCAATTGTGTGCGAAATATTTATCATTTTAGCTAGCGCTTTGCTTTGGTTTGCTCCTGTCTCCTCACCTCATCTCACCACACTTCTGCTTGTAATTGGAACGAATTTCTACTTAGGAACGCCGAGAACTGTTAGTAGGTGTAAAATACGCTTGTCAAAAAACGATTTGCAAAACATGCACAATAAAATACGTCTTTACAACATGTCTTGTAAAATACGTTTTGTAAGATGGGAATTATTTTTTCCTAGGCAGGGAAAATCGTTTCATGAATAAAATCACTCTTTATGAATGACAAGGTGTTTTATGAATAGCCTTGCGACTTAAAAATTTAAAAGGAGTTTCCTTTTGTATTTTTCAGGAAGCAGGAAACGATTTTTTTTAATTTAATATTTTTATTGCGCTCTTAGGAATATTTTAACTGAGCCACTTTTTCTAACTCGTACAGTTTTTAGTGTTAAAGGAACGTAACTCTTTATGGGGCTTATTCTTTCAATGTGTCTCTCGAGGATGTGCTGTGGTGTTATTATATTTGACCTAAATGCAGCGGAAAGAAATTCCTGCCTGTTTTCTACTCACCTAACCTTTGGAAATGGCTTAGCTTTTTGGACCGTTCTAGTTGTTATTGATGTTCATATAAATTCGTCAATAATACACGTATTCTAAATAATTTTGTATTAAACTATACGTTAGACGGTACTGTTATTTAAGTTTTGTTTATTAATAAATGAATTTATTAAATTATGAACATAGTATCGTCTGAAATATTGATTTTCTATTATATTTTTCTGGATCGTGTGTAGACAGAACTAGAACTATGCCAGATTTTAAATAATGGCTTCATAGAATTTATTGAACTATTTCCATGTTTAATGCAAATTTTCAAACATTATACTTGAATTGATTGTGTATATTGGCATAAATGGAACAACACTACACCATGAATGAACATTGTGTATAGTAACAAAGAATTATTAGTAAATATTTCATTTTTCTGTATAACTATGAATCGTAGAATCAAATATATAAGATAAACAAACCCTAAATGGACAAAACCTAGTTTTCAAGTATATAAGAAAATCTTAATTTATAGACACATCATCTGTTAGTACATTCTACAATAGCAACTATAGCATCAAGTAGTAATAAACCGGTCGAAACAACCCAATAAAAAGAAATAAGACGCTTTGTTCAAGTATAATTGTAATAAAAGACGAAGAAGACGACCATTTAAGTTTAACAATGAGAAATGAGAGTGATTGAGTTTGTTTAGATGTCGGCCGTGTTTTAAAAGATTTAGGTCGATGTTTCAGTCGGTTGCGTCAGCTCACAAGACAAATCCAATTTGGGAAAATGTTTGCGCCTATTCCGTCTACAACAAGACGCTGAAACAACTGGACCTGTAGGAAGATCGAAGCAACGAACTCTCTGTATTGTTCATCATACGTCGCTCCTTATAATTAATAGGCTTTTAACCATCGGCCTTTTCATATGTAAATTAATAAACCTTTCAAGACGATTATTGTACATTATAGAACATAATGTGTGCTGACAAATGGAAATATCAATTTGTCTATTGTAAATGTGTGGACTGAATGGCGGATGATTGTAATTTTACAGCCAACGACTATTTTAAATTTAATTGGTGACTTGATAGCCATTTTATTAAATGGGACTCGATGAAGAGGAGAAATAAATATTAAGCCAGGCATAAATTCCTACCTATTTTCCTACAACATTATTAATTGGCGATGAATATTTAATACATATTAAAGGTTTATGTATTCTTAATATCTCATCGATGGTTTCCCGAAACGCCTTATTACTTCTATACAAACATAGAGCTTACTTTACTTTTTGCTACAGTTTTTTCCAATTACGGCTTAGTAATTTGTTATAATACTCAATCTGCTAAAAATAAATAGCTTAATCCTTAAGAATAATTTATTATCTGCCTATTTTGTATTTATGTGCCCAATCTATGTAGGGCGATAAATAATATGATTTGAGATCGTATCATTTCATAGGAGCTCGTTTCGCTTCGTCTGTCTCGCATCGCTTCGTCTCCTCATGTAGGGTGATATCTTAACCAACAGGAAAAGTTTAAGAATTATCTTTCATTCTGGAAGAATTTGATATATGGCAGGGAGCTATGCGACATGCATATCAGCGCAAAAACATGATTGATACTCTACTTTGCAGTATCAATCATTTCTTACGTTTGCCAGCCCCGATCTTGCAACCCCTCCTTTAGTACTACGACAACAATGCAAATGAACGCTAAGTTCCCAGATAAGTAAGTAGCTTTTGACACTTTTAATTTTTCGTGATTAATTTATTCAAAACATCGATGCGATGTCGCGAAATAAGAAATGGTTGCTGGTTTTTTTTTTTGAACGCTGTTTACAATGTATTCGTTAACGCAGATCATTAGTCATGTTGTCACTTTTTCAAGAAAAAGCGCAGTTACGTGCTACAAAGTTCAACTTTGATAATCTGTGTGTATAAAATAATTATAACGGGACACGCTCGTCATTATTTAAAAAGTTCGTATCACACCCTTCAGCCTGTAGGAAAATTATACGCTTTTGCACTGGTTTTAAATGAGCTGTTAGCATTTTAGCGATATGGTCAATCAAAAATTGTTTTTTCTACACTTATTAGAAGTTGTAAATGAGTACACTCCGTATAGAATTATTTGAAAAAATACTAAGCTTAATTATGTGTTGTTATATATACCACGTGTAAGTTTACTAAGAACCCAAACGAAAAGAAGCTCTAGGTGTTTCTCTTGTCAAAAGTTATAGGTAAGATATTAATTAATGGTAATTTATGAAAATCGCCATCAGTTAGAATTACGACGAATATTTCAAAAAATTACTTTTTTATCCACATTTTAAACAATAGATTAAAGAAGTAATAATAATCTAATAGCTCAAGAACAGAGGCTAAAGAGACAGAAGCAGCTGTACTACATGATTGTTATATTTTTAGCTAAAGAGTTCAGTGCGACGAATTATATTTGTTTTTAATTTATTATTTAAGTTTATGCAAGTTTGCTACACAAACATGACTATTTTCTTTAAGAAGTAGTATTTACAGATGACAAATTTATTCGCAGATTAAAAAATTTTTCCTGTGCTAACTAGCTTCAAATGTACTGTGTTTGCTGTTTGCTAAAAAACATGTGTGTAACATGCATTTAGGAAAATAAATAAAATTATTTCGTATGCATTTAAAAATAAAGGTTATACGAAATGTACAACTTGATACTTATCACATTATATTTCGGTAAAGTAAAGTTATTTGTTTCAGTTTTATTGTGATAATTATAGCATAATAAATTTCGATAAAGAATATACGTTTAAATATGTTTCCTTACAGATGACAAATGTCAGATGCATTTATTAATTCGACTTGCGAGAAAGATGTTGCATCTTCGTTTACCAGATACAAATTCTTACAGATGAGTAAACGATAGATTCATTTGCTTTCTAAAAAACGTTTTAAATTTAACTAGTTTCATTAAAATATTTTTTGAGTACAGTGATCAACCCTGCGTATCTGGTCTGGCGATATCACACTATTTCCCTTTCCGACGTTATTTAATGGATTAATTATTGTAATTTAATACTTTATATATCATGTGAAAATGTATTAAATGACATTACTTTATTGTTGAGTTATGTGATATTCTTGCTTTTATTTAATAGCTTATTAATTAATTTAATTAATTGTATAAATCAAATAAATATTTATACACCCACACAAAAGAAAAATATATATGTCACTTCAGATGATGCTTTTTATGAAGCAAAACTGTTACGAATAGGAGCTATTAAAACATCTAAAGCTACTAAATAGAATTTTAATCAAAAGTCTACCATCAAAATACTAAGAGGGATTCTTTCGAACCCAGTATTTTAAAATGCAAATAGGCAAGTGATTTACGAGTATAACGACAAATAAATTTTGCAATAATCTGGCAAACAAGTAAACAAAACAGAATTACGGTATAACAGTAAAAGAAGGATAGAAAGGCGAGGGCAGGAGGTGAAAAACGCTTACTCAGTACACCACACCAAACAATAATACTACCAACCACACACGCTTGATTTCGCAACGAAAATATTAGCATATGCTTTTACAAAAATAACAAAATTTTATGTAAACTTGAAAGCAGTAGCTTCTCACGCTGCAAAAGGCAAACACTATGACTCAGTGAGCTACAAATTTCAGCTTTTTCCTTAACAGACCCTACCACCAGCACCGTAAGTAAACATTCTCTTGTGCGAAAACACAGACTCTGCAATATCCGTTCCACTTTCTAAATGTGTGTTTTCCCCTGCTCTGTCTGTACTCTCTACTGCCAACCACTAAAATACTGCCAACTTTTATTGTTATCCAAAGATTATTTGAACGTGTCACGTCATACGGGGAAATTAAATTGGGGAGCGGAAGCGAAATACTATACACCCTCTATTGCGAAAGCAAACGATCTTCTGATCCTCTTTTAACTATCATGCATGTTAAGAGCCTAATGGAGTGCAAGTTCCACTTAGGTTTTTGTACTTATATATACAGGCTTCGGCAAACTATATAAATGCAAAATTACCGCATGTACAACGGTTGTTTACGTCAAATCGAATATTTAGACATAACCTTCTCGTTTAACATAGGTTTAGGTATACACATACTACTTCCGGCTTAGCGAATGAAATGAATTTCATTTTTTAGTTTAAAACAGTAGTTCTTCAATTTTCAAGCAATTGATATTGCGGATTAGAAAAAACATTTTCGGAAGTTGTGAACTTGTTTTCCACATCTATCTAATTTTCTACAAGATTTTTTTTTGTTTGATATTATTTTGCATTTTTACTGAGGCGGGAAAATTATAGTTTGCAATGGAGTAGAAATTTTCTTTAGTTCTTAGTCTTCGATGGCCTACAAACATCACAAGCTATACTTGCGAATGGCGTGGATGGTAGAGGTGCAGAAAAATTCGAGGTTTATTTGAGTTATACTACTATGATCAAAAAGTATGGTGAAATTGCTTATAAAATGTAAATTCTTAATTTGCGTTTCTAAATCAATTTCATCCCCTTCAAAGTAATCTCCATCCGATAAAACGCACTTTTGCCAACGCTTTTTCTAGTCCTCGAAACAGTTGGAATAGTCTTCTTCAGGTATAGCATTCAAGACCTTCTTCGATTTGGTTTTTATCTCCTCAATCGTATCAAAACGGTATCCTAGCATTGGCCTTTTGAGTTTGCTAAAAAGGTAGAAGTCGTACGGAGCCAAATCAGGTGAATACGGTGGTTGCGGAACGATATGAATCGAGATTTTTATCAATAAAAGTTGCGAAGAACCAATGCAGTATGACATGGTGCATTATCGTGATGAAGGAACAAAGAAATGTTCGTCCATAATTCCGGTCGTTTCAGACGACGCATAACACTTAAATAATATTCTTTGTTGACACTTTAGTCCGGCAGAAGGAAGTCATAGTGCACCACACCACAATAATTAAAGAAAACTGTCAACAGAGCACGGCTCGTTTTCAACGCGTTTTCAGCCCGCTTTGAACTCGTTGTACCACTTATAAACGTTTTTTTGTGCCACAGTTTGATCACCAAAGGCCTTCCGCAAGATTTTTAATGAATCCGTACAAGAATATTCGTTTCGCAAACAAAATTTGATGCAAGTTTTTTGCTCAGCAAAATCACCCATTGTAAATACCGAAAATTTCACTTTTGGTTGTTTACAAAAACACATGTAACTTGGAGATAATTAAAGCTTTTTACAAACAGACACTTGGCAAATATTATAGACAGTCCTAGCAACATAGGAAAAAATTTACCTGCCTTTCTAATGTCCGGAAGTCTTAAATGACAATTTCACCTTACTTTTTGATCATATTGGTATTTAGCTCTCTCACAATATAACTGTATTCATTTGTGCGGTCTACTAATGTAACTTAGCTGAAAACAAAGATAATTAAGTGGATGCAATCATGTAAATACGTCTATTGATTGATACGGCACCGTATTTTGTACGAGGCTTAACAAGGCAGAAATACTGCAGAAGCGTACAGAAATTTACTGGAAATATTTTTTGAGGGTATAATTTAGTATAAAACCTGCAAAGGTTAGCTACAAAACTTGTCACAAGCTAAATCATGCCATATGCAGCAATTTTTTACTGTTGGTAATATGGTCAACACAATGTTACTGAAAAATTATTTTTGATCTCAATTAAAATAACTGAATAATTAATATAGTTGCGGGCCAATTTCGGATGCAGTTCGGTCAAAAAGAAATACACAAAACAGATTAGTTTAAGGTTGGTATTCCAAATTTGATTTTGAGAAACGATTCACCTTTTTAAGAGTTTGTGTTTTAGGATACGAATGTTTAATAATAAAATTGTTGTTGAAATTATAATGGTTGTGAACTTTCGCACAATCATCAAAAATATTTAGTCATCTACGTTTTAACTACACCAAGAAACTTGTGTTCATATTAATTAGTTTGGCAATTGTCATTTGACGTGGAAATATTAATGACAATGAGCTAGAACATTGAACGCACCAATTTGTTGAAATGTATTAAATAAAACGAATTATTAAAACACGTTTACTTTTACATGAACGTTGTTCGGATTTGCCTTGGTAATTTAAATATTTGATAAATGCATTTTAATGATCTGTTTAAATATTGCAAGTACAGTAACAACCATTTTACATTCTAAATTAATGTAATTGTAATTATATATTCGACCATTGCAGTAAGTCGTGCCTGATTTGAAATAAAATTAAATATTATACATTACCACGAAACAAATAATATACATTAATTACTCACCAAATTTGTCTTTCAATGGTGTGCAAGTCAAAACAGATTTTGTAAGGACTTGCAGTCTCAGCTAAATAACATGTGGTTTTGTCTTGTCGTTGTGAAATATAATCTCTATCAATAAAACTTTGGCCTGAGCTTCTCTTACATTCACTAATGAACTTTGTGGAAATCCAATAAAAAATCCATCTAAATCTACGCAGAAACTCAAATGTTGATATAATTCATAGAATTTAATATGAAACAGTTCGCATGCTCACTGACGATCCATTCTATGTTTTTAGCTAAACATTACAAATTACCTTAAACAATAGATATGCTCTCATTATATGAGTCTAAATTGCTTCTAGACCTTTAGTCAACAATTTTAATAAAACGATGCGTTTATAATTAGTTAAATAAATAAAAGCAAAATTAAATTACCTCAAGTGTTTCTGTAATTTTTATAATTCAATTTTTACAGTGAGTATAAATTTGACCACTACAACCGACTTGTTTTCTAACATAAACGTAACTTGGTTGGGCTATCGATGGTCCAAATTATTGGTTAGCAAAGTTTTAGCTTTTTGTCTCATATAAAAACTCTTAAAATTTTGAATATAAAATGGCACATCAGGTATCCTTGTGGTATCGAAACATATATTGTTATAAAACGTAAGTAGCTTCATTTAAAGAAATTATTGTTTATTGTACAATAAATTTATATTATTTTTGTTACTGTTTAGCACCTAGTAGGTCTCTTTTAAGATTCGAAAATTAATCTGTTGGCATTCCTAGACTCTTTTTCTCTATAGACGCGTCTCCCTCAACTGCCCTGAGGAAACCTCCCGCCTTGTTCATCACTCACAGCACCCAATTCAGAAAAAATACAGATAAGAGTCCAGCATGGCTATTTTTTAATGCATATTACACTTCAAAGCTTTGTATGACATTAGAAGTTCATTTATTAAGTCTTTGTAATTTTTCCTTTATATGATTTACTAAAAAACAAAACTTTTCGGAGCCAGTGTTGCCTTATTATTCATTTACTTCTTAAATTCTTCATTCTGTATCATTTTCTGAATTTGTGAACCAACAAATACTTTAATTTCTGTCTAGTTGAGCTGCAGAATATTTTTTGAGAAATAAATCCCTTGTTAGCTTTGCCTATAGCCTTCAAACATTTTTTTATGAAGCTCAGTTTTATATACAACAGTGGCAAAAGTACGTCATCAGGGTTTATTCAAGGATCATTTTTAACATTTTCATGACCTTGACGAAGTAATTCACGCTTGGGCCACACTTTCTTTGTGTAGTGACCTTTTTTGTCTATTCGCTATTAAACTAGGAACATTTGTGGAAACCTGTTGTAGTCAGAGCCACAGCACTGCTGTCAAACTAGATTTTCAAGAGTCAATGAACAATCGCTAGAGGTTTGAAGCATATTCAAAATTTAATAAAGTCATCACAACAGGAATGATGTTACAATAGACTAAATGATCTACTTGAGAAAAGAGAGCATTTATTTTGTCATTACGATATCGTAAGTTTTTCTATCAGAAGAAAGTAAATTTCCGTTATTTAATCTCAACCCCAAAACTTCGTCCAGTTTGTTTGACATTTTCAAATCACGTACTAAATCATTTAAATAACTTTGTGTCAGTGAATGAGGCCCATTTCAAGTTGACCGATCATAATTTAAGTAACTCCTGACTGAGAACAAATTCCGCATTAGAAATAGAATCCTGACTTTCTGGTTGATTTGGAGACTTTGGAATTGCAGGTTCAGCACTATGCAGAATGGGTCTGACGGCCGACGATAAGTTTGGATACTGGATACTGTGTTTAGACGTAATTGTAATTCATTTTGTTTGATCTAAACAAAAATATCAATCAGTTACATGATCCTTCGGTTCTGTCCAAATTATTGGTACAGCCGATATTATCCATTGGGTCCATTAGGTTCTTGTTTAGCCCAATGTAATAAAAGTTTCATACACGTTGCAGAGCATATATGTGGACCCTAGGATTTATCTTGATGTGACACAGGAAATCCAAAATAATTTAAATATCACTGTTCAATTAATAGTGTAAGACTTTAACGCTGAGGTTAATTCTCTTCACATATAACTGTGGGGGTTGTTTGAACACTTTCGGGGTATATACACGACGTAACTTACATAAATAAAATATAAGTTGATTACATGCAGTAGCTGTACAGTTGCCGAAATTTAAAACAAAATCGTGTATTAAGGTAAGAAATGAATATACAGTTGTCCAAAAAAATTGGACATAACTGGAACAAAGGTCTGCTAATGTAAACAAAAATTATTAGTAAGTTCATGAGACATAAACAGTGTTTACCAGTGATAACTCTCAGAAAATAAAAAACAATAGGGACATCTTGATATACAGTATCTATTAACAAATTTTTTGAAGATTTAAACAATATCGCAAAACATGCATTCAAACTTTACTAAAATGTCCTGGTAAAAACTTTTGCTTGCAATAGTCTCAACAGTTTTCCAGTACAGCAATTTAACTCTACACAACGCGGTACAACAGGCACATGCACTAGAGGAGCAGTCTAGAGCTGCGCTTTTAATAGCTTGATTGAATTCGTATCTCAAACCACTAACAGTCTGAATCCAACCGCCACAGCTTCCTCCTCCGCCGCCCTTCTCCTCGACCTCAAAGTCTCTGGTGTATCGGAACGAGATTATAGTTCATAACTATTATTTCCCCCGACAGTATGAAATTGATTGATTGATTTTACCGCCTAATATTCTGGAT
This sequence comes from Helochares maculicollis, assembly GCA_033557835.1. Taxonomy (NCBI): domain Eukaryota; kingdom Metazoa; phylum Arthropoda; class Insecta; order Coleoptera; family Hydrophilidae; genus Helochares; species Helochares maculicollis. The sequence goes on from JAWQRO010000125.1 coordinate 41,071, forward strand.
AATGACTAATTAACTGTAGTGAGATGGCGTTGCGAACAGATGGAAGCGCATGGTCAACCGATCTCCCAAACGTTATTAATGGATAGGCTGTAATTATATCAACCATTATCACTAATCAATACCAATAATATTGTTTTTATTATTTAAATAGTTTGATTGATAGCGACCGGTGGCCCTATAACATTGCACTGATTTATTTTACTAATAGATGCTTCATCTTCTGTAAAACCTTATTTTTCTTTTTAACTGGCCAAAAAAATATATTGTAAGAAGCTGCAAATAACTGGCAAAGATATTATAGTCATGCAAATAATAGAAGCCTATTTCAGTTTACGTTGCATGCAAATATTATTGTGTAGTAACCCACGTTATTTTTCTAAAATATGATATATAGCCCCACATAAAATGCCTTGTTTCGTAATATATTACAACTGTGCCATAAAGTAATAATTCCTAACAAGTTCGGAGCTGATATATGGGGATGTTGTTGAATTGTAAACCGGAAACAATATCCTTTATGTTGGCGAGAGCCTCCAAATAAGCACGTAAAACATTTAAAACTTGATATTTTCAGGTCGCATCTAAAACCTAAACGATATAGATTTGTCCTTAACATGCAAAAAACCGGGGAATTATTAAATTTTTTGCCATCGTCCCATCACAAAACTTTCCAATACGCGGTCAAACTTTATCAAAATGTGGTGTAATGCAGGGCAGAAGACGAATTTCGAATATATATCTGCTGAAAGAGGCACTCTGTGATAAAGCGAGCATATCGAGAAATTTCAAATATCCGATTGCGATCTGGGATTGTAAAAAGCTTCTAGAGGCGAATTGCACTGATATGATGGCCTCAATATGAAAGCAATAGCGATAAGGTGGTTTGTTGGACATGTGCTCTGATTGGTTGCGAATATGTGCCTCATAATATCGCACATGAACTGAACATAAAACTAGCATTACGGGGACAGACATTGTCATCACTTATTTTTATTGAGTCTAGTCCTAGCTTCTCCTATTCTATTTTATTCTTTCCTGTTCTATCGTGCCTAGTTTCAAAGGCGCTCAGCGCTACTACTTCTGGAATTGATGGGTCCAATTGTTATTTTTCCATTAATTTTAAGACGCAACATTAATGACTCGTCATTACTTACGCGTATGAAAGAATCACTTTGCCTTAAAATTCTTCGCAATTCTAAAACTTTTAATAAAATGACTAAATATTGTTATATTACTTTACAAATGAGACACAAAAATCTTACAGATAGATTAGCTGCTACAAATATGCATTAGTCTTGATATATAAATAAATAAATAAAACTACGCTGTAATTCGACTCTGATAATATATAAACTGAATTAAAAAATTACATCACTAGATAGATTACGACTTAACAATATAAATTTATAGGACTAAACTGAATTATTATACAATATTATTTTAATTAAACAAATCTAAAAATAGCTGTGTTTGGTCAAATATCTATACTTAGTGACAGATATTTTTCAAACAATTAAAATAATTAATGTATTTGCTGAGTTTGTGAATTTATGGTAATTGTGTCCACTCTCTTAACTTAAATTAAAAAAAAACCTGCAACTGTGATACTTTTAAATCGCTCATACGTGAATATGTGATAAAATTAATATTCAAAATTTTTTGTAAAACAAATATTTTTGTCATAAAATTATTAGTATGTTTTAAAATTGTACATGCTGTAGTTGGTATTAAATATGACGCTCTATATTAAAGAAAAGCTGTTAAATTCTCTATCAGTGCAGGGTACCTGAAGGCTAGTGCACATTATATCTTTATCTTAATTATTATCTTAATATTTCCTCCAACACTTTCAAACTAGTCAAATCAATTTTGAATCAAATTCTAATTATGCATTCGGCTGTGTTGAAACTATTGTCGCAATAGATGAAGCTTGATTTCAAACTTGTCTTGAAAACAAAATATTTCATCAATGTAAATAGTTTAATTGTAAAAAAGTTTTTAAACGTAGCTTATTTAATTTACACAAGTTCAATATTAGTATAGGCTGAAAATCTGTACCCCTTTTTTACAATTTGGGGACTATTTTATTCAAAATTTAAACTTTGTCAAAATAAATAATTACATTGTTTCGCGAATATTAGTTTGGCGGAAAATGTTTGTCTTATTTTAAATAAGATGGCGCTTTGTCAGGTGAATAAAGAGGTGATTAAGAATTATCCACTCAAGGTCATTCAAAATTTGTAACCTCACTTTTGAAATATACTATTTTTCTTCTGTTTGATAATACTGGCCGTTGTTATTTAAACACTTCTTTCTATTTATTAAATTAGTTACGATTGGTTACAACAAGTGTTCATGTTGATAATTTGCTCTTAGTTAAGAAACTCATTGTATACTGGGTTTCTTTTATCCCATAGTTAGTGAAGATCTAGTTTCCAGTAAACTTTTTATTTATTTATATTCTAAAAATGAATCTAATTTTTGATTTCCCTTAATGATCTTACCCAAAACTTGCACCACATTTTCTCACAAAACACTATAAAATCTATGCACTCAAATCGTGTGCAGTTCAAATACTTTGATTCAATACAGATTCTATATATTTGATGTGTTTCGAATAGTGGATGCCAATTAATAGCAATTCCTGTAGTAGCTGCAATGTCGATTTCTCTCTAATATAGGCCACAAAATATGTCCGTCAAGATCAACGTGTGATTGAAATCTAAGGAATGCAAATTGACAAGCTATCTTGGGCAGATCCAAACATTTACAATTTCAAATCCCAACTTGTCACAAAAGTTTTTAAAAGCAGAAAATGCTCTACTACCTTGACAGTCGTACCATATGCAATGCCTTAGATGCATTTAAATTTTATTTACTTTTTACTTCTCAACTATTCGATAAAAGGTATTAAAAGTACTTTTGTATTCCCCGAGATGTATGCTAAATAATAAGACCTTGCATAACTCATTCTACCAACTTGTCATTGTTAACAACTCAATAGTTTGAAAAAGTCTAAAATGTCAAGATTAATCATTTGAGAATATTATTAATAAAATAACTGTATGAAAGTTCACTTATACAAAGGCAAAGCCAAAGGTTGTTTATCCAACAATCCAACATAAAAACATAGAAAAATGTTCATTACCCAAGACTAGCAAGACCCTTTAAAAAATAGTTAATAAAACTATCGACTTCCTAACTTTTCACATATTGAAAGTTCGAAGGGTGTGTACGAAAAACTTTCATTAATTGTATCCTTTTTTCTGAAGCAAGATACTTTAACTCGAGGGAGTTTAATAAGAGCTTCGCGAATGGATTTCAAATTTCCAAAATTCTTCGCAAGTTTTGGAGCTGCTGGCGCAAAAACTCGCATCAACACACGCCGCCGACTTTTAGTTAAAACTTTTTCCTTTATCGAAAGAATAAATTATTTGTCGAGCAACTTTTTAAACGATAGTGCGGCAGCACAACAAAAAAGACGTCTTTAACTTTCGCATCAAGTCGACGGCGGCGGGAGCGACGTCGGAGGCGGCAGCAGCGCGGAGTTGTCATAGCTACATCTAATGGGTTTCGCGTGTCACTGTTATATTTCCAGTTGAACAAAATCACTCTTCCTTGAATTTAATAGCAGCCATTGTTTGTGTTTTCTATTTGTACCCTTTGCTTGTGCTGGTCGCCTCGTCGCGTATCGTCCATCTCGAGCTATCAAATTAAATACATTTCATTTAACTGTGTACATGTTCAAGTAAGTGTAAAACTAAGAGAAAGCCTGAATAGTATTGAGGCTGTAGAAATGATTATTGATGCAAGTGCAATGTGTAAATACAAAGCCATTCAAATGCGCATCTTTTAGGGATGCACAGAGTTTAACTGTGTTTAGGGCTTACTTGCTTTGTTCTGAAAAAAATATCAATAAAAGTGGGGTAGGCGAGAAGACTAGAAAACAGTTGAACAAATCGTTATCCTTGACAGTTTCGAATTAGCTTCGCTTGAATTCGGTGTAATGTCATAATTTACAATAAAATTGCAAAACTAGTACGATAATTTAAGCCATATTGTTCCTTAAATCTTCTGATTTTATAAACAATGACAGCAGCATCATATCAATAAAAGAATGCCTTCACAACATCATCGTAACTAGTTTTGAAATTTCATTTAATAATAAATAGGATTATGTTCAAGAACGATTTCAAGCTGACCTATTTCCGCGCAGTATCGCATTTCAAAGGGTGTTTGCTACTTGAAAGGTTGCGATCGAGGGCAACAAAAGCCATTGTGCTGCAGCAATTCAATAATTGTGGATGTTCTAGAGACCTTCAGAAGGATTTCACAATCTTTGTCACTTAAATGTCGTAATTTATTGTCAATATTATTCTGTTCATTCTTTATTTTCTTCCGAATACATTTGAAGAAAGTACCTACAAAAGAAGAGCAAACAAATGTTTTACAGACAATTCTGTTCATCATTAAAATATCTTATGGGCAATACCATAGGAATCGACTATAGAATTATTGTCATGGATTAATTGATATTCAGGTATTACTAGAGAATACACCATGATTATCGCATCGTAGCGTTCCTTTTCAAGCAGTTAAGGAAAATGCGCAACAGAGATATTGATTACGAATTTATGGATGTATTTGTTGTGTAATGCCCAGGCAAGCAACTATATCTGTTTCCTAGTTGCCCTGTGCTAGTAGGTAGTAGTATAGACATAGAAGCCCGTAATATAGTATTTCTGTTTGTGAAGTGATGCATTCTCACGTGAGATTCTGCGCCATTCCTGGACCACCCTCCTTCTGGGTGGCAACCCCAACCAAACCAACTTTGAACACTTAGAACAAGTCTGTAACATTTGAAACAGATCCTTGTTTTGAAATGCTGATACTAGAAACTCCACTTCATGTAGATTAAATCTAATTAATTTCGATTTATTTCTTGTTAGGTTTACTTAAGCATTTAATTGTGGCGTTCTTATTCAGCAAAGTAGATTCATACTAATTCCGTCCATTTAACTGCATTCCCTTAAACGACCTGCAAAGGTTGATCTAACTTTCGACCTTTACAGCTTGAAGTAAGAAGTTTTCAGATCAACAAGCTCTAGTTTTGTTGAATAAACATAAAAATATAACATGACAGCTATTTGTCCACAACTTTTTCTCAATAAATTATTTATGAAATATATATATATATATATGCAAACTATCACCAACTATCAGACAATTCTGAAATGTAATCAGCGGTTGTTTATAGTTTTCTAATGAGATAATTTCAATTTCTCTGAATACAGAACCGTCTTTTCTATTAGAAATTTCAGATGAAGGTGAATACACAGTTATCTATAGTATATATTGACATTATTATTTTAAACAATAATTTCTAAAATTTTACTTTTTCGGACATTTTAGCGCTTTCAAACCCAATGGTTACTGGACTAATCTGTTTTTAATATGCTTCATGTCATATCACTCAATCGCATCCACTTAAAATCTGTTATATATTCCTATGAAATTGACAAATACAAACTTCCTTTTGCTTTTATGTTCTCTGGACGATAAATAAATATTCAATACACATTTAAAGGATATGTACTGCATTTAAAGGTTGATTATCACATATATGATAATATCTCTTCTGCGCTTCTACCTACAAGTTGTGTGGACAGATGTTAGCAATTTTTAGAATGTATTAGCCAAGGACAATTCATTTTAAATATGAAGTGATGGAACAAATGTAAGACCGAAATTAGATAAAGAACTCCCCCTATTATTTTGTCTTTAAATTTGTAGAGGATAAAAAATGGTAAAATAACAGTTTTGAACAAACATCTACCAATTGCTTCATTTTAAGGGTTACTCCACGAGTGATTTGGAAGCAAAATACTTTGTAATACTGTTCAGAAAAAAACTTTTAGAACAATGTATCTCAAAATTTCTCACACTAATCTTCAGCGGCTTGGGCTAGGCGTAAGTTATATTTTTTAAAAAAGGGACATATGAAAAATATAAAATGAGATTTGCATGCAAAAACGCACGACAATCACTATATTAACTCTAAACGAAAAAATATAGTATAAAAATATTTTTTATAATGTTTAGTGAGCACACTTGTATCAACGCAATAAACGCATAATTAAAACTAAGCTAATTAAAGCCAACATAAACGAAAGTCTTCGGCACAGGACATTATCTGTCTATCCGTATCTTTCTATTAAAGCAGCGAGATTATTTCTGGCAATCTTTAAACGTAGAATTAACTAATCGGCGGGGACAAAAACTCGGATAATGAATGTGTCTAAATTACGTAAAAAGCAAGACAAATACTGTTGAAGGAACGAGAGGGAGCTCGTCGGTAACCTGAAATGAAATTGCTTGAGTGATTAATTGAAGCAATAGCTTTGAGGACATGTATATCCGACGAAGCTGCTTCAATCATTGTGACAAATAACCCGCCCCTGCAAGGCCAAAAGCCTTTATTTATACTAAAGTTGAGCATTTTATGCGACAGCCAACCTCTTACAATAAAACAATCAGACATAGATTGTCCCCTGAATGGATTAATATTTTCCCGAGTCCGCTGCTTTCCTACTTTCCCATCTTTCCTAAGATCCCATTTTCTTCAAGTTTCCACTTCTCCCAAATGCATGTCTTCGTTAAATAGGCATGTTTGTTATATAGGCAACTTGGTTAAAAAAAATTTACGTAAGTGTTACGAGAGTGATTTCTCTAGCTAATTTGCTGAGATCCACAATTAATTTACCAAAACTAAAGTTTTCTTACCATTGAATATTAATGATGTCTGTATAATTTCTTCCTTGGCGTTCAAGGCCTAAGCACGAAGGACTCGATTTACATAAAACTGTTTATTTATACAGAAGTAGGTTTAGGGTTGAGTACCGGCAACGAATCAGTAGATGGTAAGTGCTTGGTAAATAAATCAATTTGGCATTATTTAGTGGAAATACGTGTAGTTTAATAGGTCAGTGAAAACTGTGCTGCAGAATATGCAAACAGTATACGTGAATGGCATTAGTAGGACTGAAAGCGCAGCAAAAGTTAATTGTGCAAAAATTATCGCCCGATTTATCGTGATTTTTCAAATGCCCACTGAACCGTATAACCTTTATAAATTAAAACACCCATAAACTTTTAAATCATTTCCACTTTTAGTACTTATTACTCGACTTCCCTCTCTTCCTCTAGTTGCTCGGTTCATTTGGCGTTGTTAACCATTCGCAGTGCGTAATATTTTTATGAGCTCCTTGCACTGTTGCTGCAGACTTTGTAATGAGAATGTCGGGATACTCGTAGTATTTATATTTTTATACTGTTGTACACTCTATGTGGTTGTTAAATAATATCAAATATATTATGATCATGAAAAATTCAACCGAATATTTATAAGAGATTGTCGAGAATTGAGTATTTTCGAAATGAATTTGAGCACTTTTATTTGCCACTTTTGTATAGTGAGATACAAAATTATCTGTTGCGATTTTGACACAAAAATATTTATTGCTCCTTATACGTATAAAAATATATAAAATAAATTTCATGTTTATTCACTTATAGAAGGATTTTATGGTAATTTTCAACTGCAACCGTAAGAAGGAAAACTCATAGCGTTCCTCTAAATATGTGTTTTATCTTTGTAATGTAAAATAGTTTCATCGTATGCGTCAGATTTTGTGCATTGCGGGTATTGTTATGAAGTATCATAGGTTTAATTAAGTAAAATATCGACCTCTAGATTTTTGAATTTTCGTCCCATTTTGAGAGGCTGGTTAATTAATGTTTACCATATTTTGGCTTAAATCCTGTATATACGCTTGTATAAGTGAGTAAAATTTTAAACTGGAATTAAAGTGTTAAAGCACATTATTTAAATAATCATAATAAACAAGCAAAAATCAAATTTCCTCTTTGCTGGACCAAAACTGGTATTTTCGATTATTAAATCTAAAGAAAGGATATTTGTTTAAAGTTGGAAAAACTGAAATACAACAAATGGTTAATATTGGGTCCTATTAAATGTGTTATGATGTGTTACAGGAGTTCTAATTCCAATATAAAACTAAATATTTACATTAACTCGTTGACAAAAAAAAACAAATAAAATAAGTCTTTCTCTTAAAATCAACAAATGTCCGCAGTTTGTAAAATCCTTTTACCTTTCGTATAATACTGCAGTTTCTCAAAACTCGTTATAACTTGCATGTATTAATAAATTAATATATGTAGATCTTTAATACCGCTCTCAGTTATTGTAAGAGATAATCATGTTTCTTGTCTAAGTGTATGTCACCCACAATTTAGCAAACAAAAACAAACATATAAAAAGGTCTTAAAAATCAATTTTTAATTACACTGGTTTGTGCGTAGCATGCAATGGTTTTACTATAAAAATCTAATAATAAATAAGTATCAAACTTCAAACAAATACGTTTCGTTGCATATACTGGCCTACATTCACAAGCATAATACTCCATTACGTAAAAAGCAAACTGAACCTAGAAGCAAAGACAACAATTAAATCATCTTACACTTTTATATTCACAGCGATTCACACGACAAGTTTGTATACAAAACAGCTTCCCGTTTCTTGACAATTGAAACCACAGATCGAAACACTGCAACAAAAGTTTAGTTAATCAAAATTTTTTCAATTGGTAAAAGATTTTATTTAATCGTATCCTTCAATGAATTTATGATTGTTCAGCTGTACATTTAGGCTAAATTCGTTTAAGATTTTAAGGTATGCATCAACACAAAAAATGAAAATACATCGTATTTATACTAAACCAAATACAACATTCGCAAGACAAAGCAAAGTCATTTCAGGGGAAAGATGGTTCTGTTTTGAATTACAAATTAACATTTTCTCGAGGAGAAAACTTTGTGATGTAATTGACAACTTATTATAGATCAGAACGATCAACCAAAATCATCATATTTTTTCCTCGGGCTATCTTACAATTTGTTCTCAAGTGCTGGAATATATTTCGCCTTTTTATGTATCTCCAAGGGTTAGATTGGATCGCAATGACCACCGCCGGCGGAAAGGATGGACGAAGTGGAGGGTGTGACGTAGCGAAACCTTGGTATAGGGTGATAAATGAGCGAGTTGTGTGACATATGGGGTTATTACAAAATGAAATTTCGATTAAAACAGTACAGGGGAATTCATTAAAATTGTGTACCAATTAAAGTTATTTTAATTAATGCTAGAAATTAATTGATGTTTTGTCCTGGACCCCTGTATCCCACCTGATGACTGGATTAGTTCCCTAATTTCCCCAAATTCATGGGCGATATATAGAACGTGTCCTTGGGGATGTAGAATTTATACCGCCACGTTGGCACTGTCAAGGTAAAGTAACGTAATGAAAGCTTGCTCTACATTGTTTCGAACAGCAACCAAATACTGCTGTTACATATATTATCGCATATTCAATTACTCCACTTACTACTTAGATTGTGTCAAAAATACATGCGATGCAGGTTAGTGCCGATGAAAAGCAAATTAAATCAGAAAAAGCAAGGGTATACTGGCACAATGCTGTGGCAAACCAATCATGGGATAGTAGACACCCTGCACGTAGTTTTTTATATATGATTAACGCATATTTTAAAACTAACAATGTTAATAGGAAATTCGTGTTAAAAATTCCGGCTTATTTAGTTAGCGTCATGCACTATAACAAAACAAATATTATCATTGGTAGTAACTGAATAATAAAATTTACAAAATTTAATTATTTACAGTGCACTAGCCAAACTTGTAAGCGCATTTAAATTGAAAACCCAACTCCCGTTAATATACTTTAAAAACATGCTTGAATCAACCTCTCCATATAATACGCAGGATTATGCCCGATTACTGCCATTCGGAATATACAATTTTTATCGAAAAACCCCAAACGGGGATATGTTATGGATGGCGTTATGATTCGGACGCCATGTTGGTGCAATTCCATATCGGAAAAGTTTGTGATACGATCGTTTTGTTTGCAGGAGCTGAAGATGACGTCCACCACTTCTTGGGTAACGACACCCAAACGGACTACTTCCGACTGGTTCTTAGGGATGGAGAGTCACTGCTAGTGGGTGGAAGGTGAGTATCTTTCCTCTTTTCCCACACGCCACTCTCCGGATATTGTTTCGTGATGGTCTCGTGCCACTTTGATGTTTGTTCTTAATGACTTTGACCACACGAGTGGAATTTATCGGGAAACCTTTTACTTTGCTGCGAGAATACTTTTTCGACCTTAAAATTGCTCTAAACCGTGTTACATGTTATGTGTTCCTTTTATTACTTTTGATATTTCGTCGAGGTTATTTCAACTAAAATTGGAAATTTTTCAGTAAATTACGAGAAAATAGTTTAGAATCTACAAAAGATGTGAGATAATTCAATACTTCGTATATCGCGTGGATAGCAATTGAGTTTTAGCGACACTTAATGTAGATGCTGTTGTTATGGATTTGAAACTACTAAGTTTGCTTGTAGCAACGGCCAATCATTCGACATGTAATATAAATATAATGTCTAAATCGAGACAAACTTGTGCACCAAATAATTATGTGAGACGTATTGTTGTTAGGTACGTAATTGATGTTAGCAAAATAATTGAAGATAACAAATCGAATTAATGCTAGCAACTCGATTTTCCCAAAGCAAAATAAAATTCAACCGGAGAAATGATATTAAGCCCAAAGGATTCTAAACCTCTTTCTACATTAAGTTGTTGAATTGTATAGATGTAAGTCCCAAGTGAGTAATGAGAATCACATGTCCAACTATATAATGTAACGTTAGCCGAATCAGAGAATCGCTGGCAGCGTTGATATTTAAATGTTAGAGGCACTCTTGTGTCCCACTTCTAAATATTTTAGTGTACCGCCATTTTATTGCTTTCCTCAACACTGTGTTTTATAGGGATTTCTAGCTTTTACAATGGTAGCGAGAGCTTGTAGATCGAAAGCTTATTAGAATTTGCGAGCTAGCCACAAGGTACCTTTAGTACTTTCTGTACAACACAAGTATTTTACGATATGTTGATGTGTTGAACTTTACTGTGTTTTTTAGTTTGATGTGCTAAGTTCTAATCAATTTAATATAATAAAATATATGTATTGCCATTTCCTTGTCTGTATATTAAAATCACAGCGGTGATCATTATTTTAGAATCAATTGGTGTACAATTTTTATATAAACAATGTAGTAGCACATTACTATTGCTAGTGTCAATTGAGGTACAATAAGATTATTTCGTAATTCCGTTGCATGCATTCCATTTTAATAAGTTGTGTCTACAACTATCAAATTAAATTTTAAAATGTATTGAAATGCTTAGCCTGAAAGGAGAAACAGTTTCGTATTCTATATACCGCAAGCTCTACGTAAGGAACAAACGGAAAAGCTCAAAAGTTTCAATTTTAATCCTAAGATTGTCTAATAGATAACGTAATTCACAAGCTCTTATACGCATATACAAGAATTCCAGTAAGTGAATGCAAATATCAAGTAATTACTATGCACTCCTAAGGAAATGTCCATACAATTCCTGCTCTTAGCACTACTAGCACGAGGAAATGCAAATGCAAGTCCGCTAAATGGGTGCATAAAGCGACGTCGTTACGTAATCAAAGATTCACTACCATCTTCGATTACACAGTGTAAAATTACTATAACTACTAGAGACTTTGCAAGCCTGATGGCCTAGCGCTTCCTTATTAATACGAAGTTGAGGAGCAAAAATCCTGACAGAATAGGATAGGGGAGCCATTTCTGAAGGATTTTTTAATTTTATTATATAGTGGCGAATTCTCTCTATCCTCATAAACATGCTGCATATAGGTACCCTGTTATTTGAGATTGAAGTAGAAACATGCCAAATCCGAATATTACATGCCCACCGGTGAATCACTACGCTACAATAATACTGATTTGTTTCTCTCAAGTGGACATACGATATGATTTTCTTCAGGACATATCAATGAGCAAGATTTAAATACAATTTATGAACGGTTCACCGGTCCCTTGGACAAATACTGTTAATAGCGAACAAAGAACTCAATTTTAAATTACTCTTTTTAAACAGTCGATATAAATTGGTATTTTGCATTTATTTACAAACTGTATTCATTTTTTTTTGCATTCCTACGAGCATCTGCATCTATTTACAATGGGCATATGTTTGTAGTAAAAGCTGCACCATTTTCTTGTTTACCTTTGCAGGTCTTTAACTTATTTTAAGGTGTATACAGAAAACATTGAGGGAGTTGGAATTGACTGCGATGAATTTATAATGCTGATTGCTTGTACGAGAAGTTCTTTGAACGAGCCTCTTTTTATCATTTACTTTGTTATACAAATAATAGGAATTCACTACAGCTGTAGCAGTAATAAGATGAGATATTTGTACCTATATTGTAATCTGTTGCAATGGCTTATTTATTATGTTCTTTGTTTTTAATATTGAACTTTATTAGAAATTCATCGTGGTTTGTACTTAAAGTTAGAACAACTTTTAACTTCACTTTAAAACTATTGTTTTTGCTCCATTTCGTCGCTATATTATTGCACTCAATTTTAGATTTTTGTGGATCACTTCTACAGGAGTAAACCAAAAGTTCAGTTTCGCATTCAAATTTACTCACAGTAAACTTACTTTTTCTCATTTTGATTAACCTATTATTATTAAACATAACAATTTTCAAAAATTCGAATAACACTAGATTATGCACATCTATCTTATATGTTCTTATATGATATATCTATCTGCAAAACAAACAATGACTCAGTGGTGAGCATACAGGTTAAATTTATAAGTTTGGACCGGGCGACTACCCGAGAACACTTGAATTAAAATAATTCTAAGGGTTAAGTAAACTCGTCTGCAAATTATTGGACACTAAAACATAATCAAAAAATACTTTACATAAGTATAAAGAAATGGCGGTATATATATATA